>NDXZ01032470.1:0-15473 GCA_003055125.1 Paykullia maculata
TCTGTACTTGGTAGTATTCAAATGCAGACCTTTAATACGTACTTAAAATTGACTACCGCTAGCTACAATATTTGTTGTTGTTGTTTGTTTGTTTGTTTTACAATAAAAAATAACAGTACAGTACACAAATTGCTAGGGTATCCCACAAACAGGTGCTTCCTTCAGGAACTGCCAAGTGACCTATACCTTCGAATAGTAAGTTGAAGACCTAAGATCCACTCCTTGAGTTTTTTATGGTTTTTACTTGCCCAGAGCTGCTTTACAACGAGCTACAATATTTATTATAACATCAGCTGTTCAAGTGATGAGATATGTTGTTAGTGATGACAGAAGGGGGAACCATAAAAGGTGACACTTTTTGACATAGTTGTATTACAAATGTAAAATCAGTGTTAGTTAACATGACTTAACATGCAAATTACTAAACTTTTGTCTAAGTTATTGCTTTGTACTAATTTGTATTATGTGAATTAAAAGTACTAAATAATATGGCTATTTTTGTTAAAAATTTTTATTTAGCTGGACAAATTAAATTTTAGCTTGAAACTGGACGAGCGTCCAAAAAGCTTGACAATCCAGCCAAGTCCAGCCTGGATGGCGAACCCTAGGGTACAGGCACCCTCCAAGTCGAGCTAAATAAGAAATACATTAAACTTCAATAAACTTGAAAAAGGTCTGGACAGACCGATGTGTAAGTTTTAGGATTAATTACACAAAACGAACTAGTGATATGTAAACAATCAAAACAAATAAAATTAAGCTCGTTATTTGAATAGTTTTTTTATCTGCAATAAAATCTGCAACTAAATTACACCTTGTCCAACATATTGTTGTAAGTTTTTTATTTTTTCAATTTCTGGACAAGTTATTATACTTTTTTTTTTATAAAATAATCATTTATATGCAAATTTTTTTTTACTTTAAAGCGCTTGGGTCGGACTATTGTGATACTAGGTCTAAGAATTCAGTGCTGAAAATTTGAGCCACGACACTTTCTTAGCGCATCGAGGTCAAAGGGCAGATTGTAATAAAATAATATATGTTTTGATTGGTTTTGTTGGTTCAGCCGCTAATGCGACTGTTCCCTTTGCCAGTTGTATATTTAATGTCCTTTCTTCGTTCTACTTTGTACCAATGCTTAATTCTATATTAATGCTAAGCGTGGGAATCTGCTGGCTAAGCAAAATACACACTTGCCAGCAAAAGTGAAGTGTGGACAAATATGCAACAAAGTGTTAGCCTTAAGTAACGTACATAAGGCATGGTAACTTCGACTAATCAAACACACTACACATTTTTCGAAAATAATAATCAACATATAGTAATTATTCTTACTGAATTTTAACAATAACAATTAATAAAATTATATTATAATGTATTAATAATAATTATAATTGCTTAAAGAACACAGATATTCAAACAAGACTTAATTACAAAATAATAAAGTTATTAAGTACATTAAAAGAATATGGTATAACAATAAAAATATCACATTTGTTGATAACGGCAGAAAGGTCGATAATGAAAATTACTCAAATCAATACGGCAATATATCAATTAAGAATAAAGTAGAAGCATGAAACAAAAACTGAATAAAAGGATTTCGAAGAACATATTTTTATATACATTTTGTGAAATCGAATGTTTCATCATTCTCAATTATTTATTAAATATTTTATATCTCTCTTCCCTGTCACCGAAATAATTTATTATTCTAACCAAAATAATCAGAAAAATAATAAAATATTGATTAAAAAAATTGTATACCACTTAAATCAAAGGATATGCATGAGGAACTCGATCAAATCATACGAAATTTATTTGCCAAAATGTCTCCAAAACCAATTAAAATGTAAAAAATATCTCGATCAAATTTGTTGGCAAAAAAATTTATCCAATTCATAAATAAATAAAAAGCTAGCGCTTGTGGTTGGCTTTCCGGGGGACCCTTTAAATTCAATGAGATTTAAGTAAAATGTCCTTATCAGTTAAGGACTCAATAGAAATAGGTATAAAATATGGAGCTGGGTATTAAAGATATATTTAGTGAAAAAAATATCTACAACATTTAAATATGAATACCATTTAATAATTGAAGAGACAAAGAAAAAAAGTGGATATAAAATGTCATTATCAATGATATGAATGAAATATTCATTAACGGATGTAAATAGAACTAGAATTGAATATATTCTTTAAATCAACTTAAGTAGGAAGTTTATAAAAAAATTAAGTATTTTATAAAAAAAAATTTAAGTGTTGCTTGGTTTGTATAACAATATTAAATAGAACTTGCGATGTAATTTTTACTGTTTTTCTACAAATGCCCTTAGTATATTTTTATGGACAATGGCCTTTTCTCCATTATCATTTTCAAGCTTTATGTTATTACTACATAGCTTTTAATTCGCTACTTCGTAAGCGCAATTTTCAATATTTATTTAACCTTAAAGTGCTGCTTAGCTAATTTGTATTTTTTTTATAACATTGTATATATACAAATTAACAACTTTTATTTGTCTAGATTATTTTATCTACAAAAATCTAAGGAAACTAAAAAAATGAAAAAAAGTTTCCTAAAATTTAAAAAAGTACTTTTTCGCCCCCTGTTTACCCGAATTTTGCCCTTTCTCTTACCCATTATTATTGTTATTCAAATTGTATTATAACATACTATTTTTTATGTCTAAAGGAATCCGTGTTTCAAATTTTACCTAAATTGGCCCAGTAATTTATTATTAAACTCAGTTTCTTCCTTTTTAGTACTTTTTAGTCCCCATTCTAGTATCTAAATTTTTTCTCATATAGTTGTCTAAATAGTAGCTTAAGTGAACCTTTTCATGAATTCTATCAAAATTCAAAAAAATATTTTTTTTAAAAAAGTACCAATCCATATGTTCGAATTTCAAAAAAGTACTAAAAAAAATATTTATTTTTTTGGAGATGTGACGGATGCAGTTAAAATAAAATTTATATTTTTTTTGCATTAGAAGTTCAAGGGGCCCCAAAAAAGTAATAAAAATTAATTTTTACTCTAAAGTACCAAAAATGTATTTATATTTTTCGGAGATGTGACAAATGCAGTTAAAATAAAATTTCTATGGATATTGGTTTTGAAGTTCAAGGGGCCCCAAAAAAGTACCAAAATATAATATTTACCCGTTTTTACCCCCTTAGCCCTCGAATTTGAAAAAAGTACAGAGTCACCTGTTGGTTTATTTTTTGAGTACATGCTTTTTAAATTTTGTTTGTATCTTATTTGGTTTAGAAGATAGAAGGTTACCGATTTTTCCCTTTTTTACCCCTTAAATATTTGAATTTCCAAAAATCACTTTGGATCTATACAACTGGAGAGGGACCCACATTCCAAATTTAAGTCTCTAGCTCTTTCCGTGTGAGCTGGGCGATGATTAATCCGTCAGTCAGTCAGTAACGTTACTCTTTTATATATATAGATTAGATTGGATTTCCGTGACTTTGAATGGACCTTTGTAGATATTATCTTGTTTATGACCTGCTTGATTTTTGACGAGAACCAGGCCATAAAGGTCAATAGTATTAGCCCTGTGATTGGAACTCTGCTGCCTCCTCGATTTGGCTTGTTGTACAAGACTTACAGCTCTAGGATGTGCAACTTGGAATCTGAAGCTTATCTCCTTTTCATATGAATCTTATTGTACAATGGAGTTATGCTGGTGTCATTTTTTATTTTCATCAGAGTACAAAGCTCTTGTAGAATTTCATTCATATATTTGGTTCCCATGTCCGTGACAATTTTAGTCATTAGACCGTAAATCAGGTCGGATTCTTCCATGATTACTTTGGTAACACTCCTTGATTATTATTTGGTTAAATAGCATATTATCGTAACTGCATATTCGTTTGAGAATCGGATTTTGGTAATGAACCCAATCTATATACATACCCTAATAAATTTGGTGTTCTAAATTCTTGTCCCTCAACGTTCGACTTATTATAAAGGCGAGTCACGCCAAAAAACTGGTGGCTAAGGAGCCGCTGTTTAACTTGAGAACTAATAAAAACAAAAGGCTGTGGAGCCAAGTTAGAGTTAAGATTAATTCTCTTTTATTTAACAAAAACCTTCTTCTTATATACTAATTTACAATAACTATTATAAAACTGTTATACTGATTGTTACCCAATCAGCTTGCTTCAATTTTCCTTTACCTTAACTATTTCCTTTACTTCCTAGTTTCACTCAGTCATTGGTTATTTGATCTGTATTACACTATTGAATATTATTGAAATTGGGTTAGGCGACTATTCAATTGTGTGATTATCAAGTGCTTATTGTCTTGTTTTTGTTATGTCAGTTGTGAGTCAGTGTGTGTGGTCAGTTCTTGTTAATTGTTAGTGTGCGCTATTGTAGTTTAGTAAGTAAGTTGAGTGTTATGTTGTATGTGTCAGTGAGTACACTACAATACATATATAAAGAAAAAAAAATTGTATGTATTTATGTTTGTATTTTATAGCTGGCCATACCGTTGGACCGATCATCATCGCACAGCTCCAACGAATAAAGCTAGAGACCTGAAATTTGAACTGTGGGGTTCTCTCCCGTTGCATAGATCCACTATGAAAGGATTTTTGAAATGCAATTATTTAGAGGGTAAAACAGGAACAAATCGGTGACCTTCTATCTTCTTAACCAAATAAGATACAAACAAAACTTAAAAAGCATTGTGTTCTTTTCATAAAATAAGCGGACAGGTGTCTGGTACTTTTTGCAAATTTGGGAGCCTAGGAGGTACAAACGGGTCAAAATTATATTTTGGTACTTTTTTGGAGCCCTTGAACTTTTAAACCAATAAACATAGAAATTTGATTTTATCTGTATTCGTCACATCTCCAAAAACTATGTATGAATACGATTTTGTTGAATAATACGAACTGTATTTGTTTTATTACAATGTTTATTGTACAAAGTTTCGATAAAAAGTAAAAGGCAAATGAAAAAATATAAAACTATTAGGACATACATATATCACAATGGATAAGTTGATTAGGAAATTCTAAATACATTATGTTTAAGTAGAATATTTAAGTTGAACATTAAACTACATATCGTTACCTTAGTCAGAAAAAGTGCTAAGTCCATTTTTTCAAATTATTCAGGAGAGACAAAAAACTGTCTCAGTTTTTTTTAGTAGACTTTTTGAAAATCTGTAAATGCAGTTTTTTTCTTTAGTCCATCCTCTTAAATTACCAGTAGTCGTAGGATTTTAAAATAAATCATTTGCGGACTTATAGGCTTTTTTGGACTTAGCACATTTGCACTTTGAAATTTCATCATTTTAGTAAGGACTTTTCCTTAAATATGTTTTCTTTTTTTTCTGGAATTTAATTTAAGGAATTGTTCCTTATGAAGCATAACTCGTTACAGCGGTGTTCGCTGTAACCAAAAAAGCTCAATAAAACTATTAAAAAGGTGAATGTATTTGGGTAAACACACTTAAAACAGATTGGCTGCCAATGTTCAAAGTATTTAAGAAAAATGTCTTGCATACTTGAATCTTTGTGTTTTCTGCTCCAAAATTGTACTGGCACGTTCGATATCTTTTGCATTCGTCGGACACTTTTCGATTTCGAGGTTTTTTAGTTGGAACAATTTTTATCAAACTATTAACATAAGCATTTTTTCGAACCATGACATTTTCCAAAATTCCCTAAATATTGTGCATCTTTTATCATCTGTGATTTGTACGCACCTTTTAGTAACATTTCCTTTACATTTGAATCTATTTTCTTTTTGTTTTCCCAAATAACCTTTACTTCTTTCTCCCCGTTTTTTATTTCTTGGCCCAAACCAAGCCGGGTTTTCTACACGACCTCTCATCTTGCATTTTGTCGATGTCGATGGTTACTCATAGGAATCATCGGAATCACTGTTAAATCCATAGGGAACCAGACCTTTAACTCCATCATTCGACTCAATTCCATAATCGTCACAATTGTAGTTATTTTTTTCAGCAGAGTCCATGGCAAATATCTAACAAAATTCATAATTAAAAATGGTTTCCCAGATACAATAAATAGTTACCTTCGGCGTAAAAAAACTGTATAATTATGGTATATTGCAATATTTTATATTTTTTAAAATTCACAAACCCGTATATAATTCGACTGAAGACAGTAAATACTTAAAATTGCATTTAGATGTGTGGTTATAACAAGGACGAAAAAAATATTGAAAATAACCAAAATTCTCAATGCATGCAAAAGCATTTAAAACTGTAATCACTTTGATATAACGAATTATATGAAATGCAAAGTAGATATTTAATATTGTAGATATTGCCAAATTGCTGTATTTCTTTATAGTCCAACTTGAAAAGAAAAGACTTTATTAAAAAAAAAAATTTGTTCCTTTCAAGTGGACTTGGAATATTTTCTTACTTTTTAAAATTTTTTTTTGGACTTAGCATATTTGCCTACCATTGCATTCCAACAAGAAAAAACAAAATAATGGTATTATTTTTGCTTGTAAATGATGTACTTTGAATTATACTAGCAAGCTACATGAAAATCTCAATATCGACGAAAACTGGACTTAGCACTTTTTCCGACTAAGGTAACGATATATAATTCAACACGCCTCCTTAACTTAAATATTTTCTTGAATACCCGTTGATGAAATACAGAAATTATGTTTGATATTGGGAAGTGGCTTCGTTAAAACGTCCACCCCCATCTCACTAGTAGGTTTGTATTCAATGTTTTTTGTTTTCTCTTCAACAGCCTGCCTTATATAATCAATATGTTTGGTCCTAGAGTGGTGTCCTTTAGAGTTTGCCATTTGTTGAGCACTTTGAGAATCACTAAATACCAACGTTGCGACGTTTGTTGAATAACCCAATTCATTTAGTAAGTATCGCAAGTGGTATGCCTCCTTAGCTGCTTCTGAAAGGTCGATATATTTTGACTCCGCACTGGATGTTGCCACTACACGTTGTTTTCTTGATTCCCAAGAAATAACACCACCAGTTAAAGATTTTCTGTCATTAATATCTGTAGCCCAATTTGCATCAACAGAACCAACTAATGGTAGACTTGTTTTACGATAAATTAGTTAAAATGTTTGTGTCGTATTTAAATATCTAACAACTTGTAATGCTGCTGTCCAATGTTGTTTTCACGGATCTTGACAAAATTGTGACAACATATTTACACTACATGATATATCAGGGCGGCTAAAGACTGACAAATATAAAAGTGATCCAATTATTTCCTGGTATTTAGTTTTATCAACAATTTCTGCTTCTCCTGAAATTTTTGGATTATTTTCCAAACAAAGCTTTGGTTGCATTGGAACTTTAGTTGGTTTTGATTTTTCTTGACCATACTTTCGTATTAAATTTTCTGTGTATCCCGGTTGGGATATTGCTATCATATAATCTTTGATTTCAACTTCCAAACCAATACAATGTTTTGGCTATTCTAAATCTTTTATTTCAAAAATTTTTTTTACTCTTTAATTCATTTTTCAACGCTTTTCTCATCATTTGATGCTATCAGGCTATCGCCAACATAAAGACATAGTGCTACTACAATTTTAAAAATATATGCACAGGTCGTGCTAAGATTGAATTAAACCAAACTGTTTAAAAACTGCATCAAGTCGTTTAATCTATTGACGTGCCGCTTGTTTCAATCCATTATAGCCTTCTTTAGTTTGCACACTTTGTTTTCAGATTTGCCTAAACCTTCTGGCTGCTTCATGTATACTTCTTATTTTGAACTGCCTTAAAAATGCTGTTGAGATATCTAGTTGACGTAGTTTTAAGTTATTTTGAGCTGCAAGTGCATAAAATAAACGTAAAGAACTTTGTAGAACAACAGGTGCAAAAGTGTCCATATAATCTACACCAAATTCTTGCGAAAAACCTTTTGCAACCATTCTTGCCTTTCGTTTTTCAATTGTTTCATCTTTGTTTTATATATCCATTTACATTTTCTATCATCTGGTACATCGATTAAAACCCATGTTTCATTTTTGATTAACGAATCTACCTATCGCCTAGAGTCATTGGAATTTAAGGCTTCTTTGAATATTTTAGGATCACTTATATTGTTTCCAATAACTGTTTTCCCTTTTTTTCCTTTAGTCAAAGATCTTAAACGTTGTTTAATAGAATTTACTGATCTCTGGTTCATCCTGAACTTCTTTTGTTATATCAATTTGCTCTGAACTATCAAAAAATTCTTCTAACTCATCTTCTATATTATTTGGGCAACTATTATTATTTTGAAAATCATTGCTTTTTATTTTATTTTCAAATTCGTAAAAATGCTTTTTAGTTTCATTATTATGGTGTTCTTCATTATTTACCTCGTCTTCAAAGAACTTAATATCTCAACTTTTCAATGTTATTGTTCTTCCTTTTTTCCATAAAATATATACTTTAGATTTTTCTTCGTTATCGACTTACACATACTCAACTTCGGAATTCAAATTTAGATTTTCCTGGCTTAATATTTAATGCAAACGCCTAACAACCTTTTTTACGAAAATGACGAATAGTTGGAATTTTTCCCGACCATAACTCATCTGCCGTTTTACTTTGTTTAAATTTGTTGAGCAACGGTTTCTAACATATGCTGCAGTGCAAATTAGTTTTGCCCACAAAAATTCTGGTAAATTTACTTCTACCATAAATCACCGTACCTTTTCTACTAGAGTCCTATTCGTCCTTTCAGCTATTCCATTTTGCTGAGGAGTGTATTATACAGATAACTGGCGTTGAATGCCAGAGTCTCTAAGATATTTAAAATACTCTTTTCCAACTAGTTCTGGTGCATTGTCGCTTTTTATGAATTTGACTTTCCTAGTCTTTAACAATTCAACACCATATTTGAAATCTTTAAATACGTCTAAATATTCGTTTTTATTTCGTATAAAATAGACCCACACCTTTCTTGAATAGTCATCTATAAAAGTTGCAAAATATAACTTTTTACCAGCAGATTCAACTCTCATTGGTCCACATAAATCCGTATGAATCAATTCTAATAGTTCTGAGGTCAATTTTTCATTTTTCTTAGTAAAATATTGCCTTATTTGTTTAGCCCTAATACACGTGGAACATTTTCTGTTTTTTATCCAATTTTAGTAAACCATGTACCATTTCATTTGGTTTCAAAAACGTTATATCAACAAAATTAAGGTGCCCTAATCTCTTATGCCATAATACTAAACTCGAATTTACTTCTTCAGTTTTTCTACAAACATCGTTTTGACTCTTTTTTACTTTTATTATATAGAGATTATTTTCCCTCTTTGCTTCAACATATATAGAACTATTTTTAAAATTCTGGCAATTTGACCTTTGATTAAAACATTAAAACCATTGTCTGTTACTTTTGTTGTTGATATAAGATTACTTTTAAGTTGGGATATATATAATTGAGGGATTCACAGCTACTTATGATATCATAATGTCATATGTCCTAAAAATGTAAATGGTTAAGGTACTTTGTTGTTGCTTTTTTCATTCGGCTAAGGATAGTTTACGACAGCACAATAAACATAGCATTCAGAGTCATATTATTTTAGGACACTTTTAGTATGAAAAGCAACTTAAACCATTTTAAATTTTTAGGACATATGACATTATGATATCATAAGTTAGCTTGTGAATTCCTCAAATGTATTATATAACTTAAATGTGGCATTCCGGTTATTTCAAACAAAATTTAATTCTACTGTACCAATTCTTTTAACATCAAGCTCTTTATTATCTGCTAATTTTACTTTACCTTTACCTTAATTTATTTCAGTAAATAACGACTCATTATAAGACATATGGGATGTGGCTCCACTATCAATAAACCAAATATAAAACTTATTATCGCTATTATCAAGTTCATCACAGCCTGGAACTTTATCAATAATAACTCCAACTTCCTTTACAACCTTATTTTGTTATGTTTTGCAAGTACAATATTTTGCCTTATGACCTTTTCGGCCACACTTAAAACATTTGTAAGGAAATACATTATCACACATACATGTTGCTGTTTCTTTGTATTTAAATTGCTTTGGTTTCCATTTTTTTTACCTTTAATGTACTTTGTTCAGCTTCAGCTTTTTCAGGTTTATTACTAATTTCAATTAATCTTGACCTAAAAACATTTAATGAGGGAAATTCATTAGAGGTGTCAAATGCAGCACGAACTTCTTTCTACTGGTCACTTAAACCATCAAGTAAGACGACGACTATGTGTGTCTATTAGTAAATTTTTTTCAAAACACACAAATATAATAATTTTTGTGTAAAACATAATTTTTTTTTGGAAATTTCCCAATCGGCATGTCTTACCCACATATATAATTTGTGAAAAAAAACAAAAACTTAAAAAAAACGAGGCAGTCGTTTTTTTTTTTTGCTTATATCTTAGCCGGTTATTGATAAATCTTGCCAATTTTTAACACCGATTTTTTCGAAAGCATTTCCAAAAGTTTGATACCACATACAACCCTAAGTGACGTATGGGAGCTACTTTAACTTGATGTCGACATACACCAGACAGACGGACATGGCTAAATCGACTTCCCTATCTATAAGATTCCGGAACTTATTTACTTTATAGGGTCGCAAATGAATATTGAAGAAATTACGAATGGAATGACAAACCTATATATACCCTTACCACATGTGTGAGGAGGAAGATGGAGAACTGACTCATCCCTCGTCTCATTCTCACAGCTGCGACAGTGGTCACTATAGGGAACGCCGAGTCATTCTGCATGCTTTCCTAGCATCCAGTGACCCGTCAATATTGCCAGCAATCTTGATATGTCCTTCCGACTATGACTAAAGATTTGCTCCCTGCGTCTGATATTAAAGAAAGTAACTGTATTATCAAGAAAGTAACTGTAGATGCTGCTTTTTATGGTTCCCAGGGGAGTTGCGACTGAGCTCGCAATAGAGATGTCCAAAGCAGATCCCTCCTCGGCTAGTTCATCCCGCCTCTGAAGGACTAGTTCGTAGTGCTCCTGTAATCCCTCTGAATCTGAATCCTGTAAAGTTGGTCCACTATGTACTTCCAGAATACGTCCGGAATTGGATATAAATAATTTTTTTTAAATATTCATCATTAAATTTTTTATCATGGCAAAAATTTTTTTCATAAAATATGGCGGCTATATGGTGTGTATCATGTATTATCATCCGAACACATTTGAACCAAAAACGAACAATAGATGCTTTTTTGGAAAATATACGATCAAATATGTACATTATACGACTTGCCAATTACTAACGCCTGAAAGTATGTTTCACATATTTCATCGGAAAGATGACGGTCATTCAGCGACTACAAATGATGTCGCTACGACGTTGCAGGGTGACTAAAAGCAACGAGTCATTGTACGACATCACTACATGGTCGTGGCGTGGTCGGTTAATGTATTAAAAATCAAGCGACCTAAAATGTATCAAAAGTGGATTAAACCTGATTGAAACTAGCAAGATTTTTTACCAATTCGGACTATTCAAGTCGTGAAATAGTCAGACTGTGTTGCTTGGGCATTCAACATGGCATCCTAGAGTCCAGGATAACACCTAGATATTTTGCGTGGTCCGTGAGGGGAATCCCATGGTCTCCCATCCGCGGGAATCTACAGCTCAGTTCAGTTTTGCTTGGATTTCCTCCTTGACCACTGTCCCAGTTACTAAGTAAGCATAGAGCAACGGACATTATATTGCTGACCACATTCAGGAACATTCCTGATACTATTGTCAGAACATCATCCGCATAAGCCACACCTTTAATTTCCCTATCATCCAGTTCAACAAGAGTCGTATTAAGAGCAGTGGGGAGATCACACCACCCCGAGGTTTGCCTCTCTCAAGTTGCTTTGACACAGTGCTGCTTCCAAAACTTGCCGTGACTATCCTCGAGCCCAGCACAGATACTAGCCAGCTGTTGATGTATCCCTCGACACCCAGACCAGTAAGAGCACGCTTGTTGCAAGTGTTGTCACGTTATTGAAAGCCCCTTCTATATCAAGGAAGGCAGTCATGATGTACTGTCTGAATTGTAGGGATTTTTCTATGGTTCCAACAACCTCGTGCAAGGCTGCCTTCGAAGAACGACCTCTAAGGTAGGCATGTTGACTGCTCGAAAGGAGCCTGTTGCCTTTCTAGTCGTTGCCGTATGTGGAAGTCGACAAGTCTCTCCAGCGTCTTAAGCTGGAAAGATGAGAGACTTATCAGACGAAAGTCTCCCGCATTCTCATGACTTCTCCCGCCAACCTTAGGAATGAAAATAACCTTAACCATTCTCCAGTTCGCTGGCACATGGTTGAAGCTGAGACACAATCTGAATATCTCCCGGAGCCACGAAATTATGTGATCCTTTGCGCTCAGCGGCATCCGTAGAAAAATGCCATCCGGCCCGAGTGATTTATACGGATAGAAACTATCAATCGCCCATGAGATTCACTCGTAAGAGATCATGATCTCATCGATGATGGTTTGGGCCTGATTCCCGCCCACATCTCCAGGAGCCACTTCAAAGCAACCTAGGAAGTGGGTATTCATCAGGATGTAAAGTGACTCCACTGACGATTCTGACCAGGTATCGCCCCCTCTCTTCCTGAAGGTCGGGTTTGAATGTCATTTAGCTAGGACTTTGCTCAGTCAAGCGGATTCTTAATTGTTGTCCATTCTTTCGCATGAATTTATCTTTGCGGCCTCTATGGCTCTCTTATAGGTTCTCAGCTTATCACGGTAAGGCTGCCATAACTTGATTCTATAACAGTAATTAAAGGTTCTACGCGTTTCCTTACATAGTCTAGAAAGTTCCGAACCCCACCAGGGAGGAAAGTTCTTTCTAGTTCTTATATTCTCTTTATACACAATAAACTTTTGTTTATAAATATGAGTAACCGGTTGAATTAAGATTAGTTTTTATACATCTATAACTATAACAAATTGACAGAAGAAAAGAGTCAAAATCTTTATTTCGTTAACACAAACGTTAGTTATTGTACTGTTTTCGCATACGTCTTTTTAACAAAAGTTTGTTAGCCTTAAAGTGATTGGTAACTAATGTGTACTTAAAAGATAAAGTAAGGATTTTTTTGCATATGGCCGTAGTTTTAATTTAATGATGAAAGAAAAATATGGCGTGCCTTTATTAAATTGTATACACTTTTATGCTTCTTTTTGTTGTTAAGAGGTATTGTTTAGGTGTATTTTGCTATAAATAAACGCTTTTAACAGCAGATTCGTATATTTGTGTTATATTAGACCCCTTTTTTTTTGTTACAGCTACCTACAAAATCATATAATTTTAGACAGCTAAAAGTTTTCAACAAAAATTTGCACAATAAATGATCCTAAACTTAAATCAATATTTTACATTGTTTATAATATATTATGTAGGTTTATGTGGATGTCAAAGATTTGTAATGTGGCATAAGGGGGTTTTATTCGTTCTCCAGACTACCGCTTTTCATGTTGTGAATATTTATTTATATATTTAATTTTGTTATTGGTAACTTCTAAAACAAACCATGAGTTTTACAATAATAGAAGCATAAGAATAGTAAATAGTATATCATGGTATAGAATAAAAGAAAAAAAATTATATATTCATGCATAGGTTAGGGTTGGGATGAGATACGTTTTTGCAAAAAGTAACCTGATTTTGGGTGAGATACAATATTGTGTGGGCCACAGAGTACGTAGTATTGAAAAAGTTTTCCCACAAGCGTTTGTAACGTGGTCTAACCTGGTAAGGGTGTTATTGAAAATGACGGGTAAATTTTTACATTTGCTTACTACCTCAATTTGCTGGTTATTAATATATATTTTTGGTATTTCAACACTCTGATTTTTTTTTTTATAAAATACATTTTGATTTATTTAGGTTAAATTTCAGGCCATTTGCAGATGCCCATAGAAAAACTCGTTCTAAGTCCTCATTTAGGTTTTCTTCAAAATGTCCTGCAGTACTGCTGATGTATAATTGAATATCATCCGCATACATTCTGATATTGCAGTGTATTAGCTGATTTAGGAGATCGTTGGCGAAATTGAAAAAAGAAGAGGCCCAAGAATTAAACCCTGTGGCACGCCCCTAGTGACTGGGTGAAAAGCTGATTTTATTGATGAATTTAGCTCCACACACTGCTCTCGGCCTTTAGGATATGTCTGAATCAATTTAGATGCCGTTGAGGAAAAGTGCATAATTATTTCTAGCTTTTGAATCAAAATGATATGGTCCACTGTGTCAAAAGCCTTCGAGTGATCTAGCAAAACCAACATTGCCATATGGTCATTATCTACTTTTTTTCGGTAACGCAACTGGCATGAAAGCCAGACTGTTTACATGTGAGTAGGTTATTGTTATTGAGATATTCAGTGTTTTGAGTATGAAGCAGTTTTTCAAATGCCTTTGATAAGTAAGGGAAAATGACAATTGGTCGATAATAGGACGACGATTTTGGCAACGGAAGGACTTTGGCTCGCTTCCATTTGGGATAGATGCTAGTAGTGATTATATAATTAAAGATGTGGGTTATTAACGGCAATATGTATGAAAGAATCAATTATAAAAAAGTCGGGTGAATTCCATTAAGACCAACAGCTTTTAATTAAATGAATGAACAGCTTTTAAGAACATCAAACTGGTTAACACAATTGAAACTAAATTGTCTCCAAGGTGGTGGTACTACAACAAAATCCGTGTAATATGAGCGATCCGCAGGTAGCATTGGTATGTTGATAAAGTTTGAATTGATGCAATTTGGGTCTAAAGTCTGGATTTCATTAGCAACTTTTTGTTTTACAGTTCCAATTTTCCTTATAGTTTTCCAGGTTTTATTAAAACTAATCGAATTTTAAAGTTTTCAGCATAGTATTTCGTGGTGCTTCAAAAGGGCAAGCTATTCATCTACTGTTGAGAGGTAATATATACAGCTCCAGTCTAGTTTGTTAATTTCCTCATTAAGGATATTTTGGTTAACACGTTTGAAGTTGCGAATGTTTAGCATTTTAATAGCATTATTAGAAGATTGAAGTGAAAAATGATATGCGAGAAGAATAAGATCATGTCTGAAAATACACGATGCTGAAAGCTGATTATATATCAAAATATTTGATTTATTGGACACAAAAAATAAATTGAGTAATGTGCAAGAAGTCAATGAAAAATGTGTTGGCATTGTTATATATATATGTTGGCTGGAGGCCAAAGGGTTTCATAATGTCGATTAAACTTGAATCGGATAGTAGATTAGAATTTAAATCACCTGCAATTAACACGTCATTATATAGTGGAGTTAATTTCTCTATTTTCTTGTAAAAGTTGGAGAGGTCCACTCTTTTTCTGCAAAAGCAGGGCAGTGACATAGGGAGTGTTCCATCGTCTCAATGTCCTCCAAGCACGCCCTGCAGACGCTACTCTCTACCACCTTCATCCGGTGAAGGTGTGCTTGTAAG
>NDXZ01032472.1:7143-35595 GCA_003055125.1 Paykullia maculata
AAAACTACGGATTTTATTTCGAAAAGGTAAATTGTTCAAAGAAACAAGGTTGGTGGCATGAGAAAATAAAATATCACACAAACAAAATTAACTAACAAAAAAATAAAAAAAAGGCGATTGTCGTCGTTGTTATTGTTAATGTTGCATTTTTATTTGTTTGTGCAGCATAAGACGGAAGTTCCAGAAAACAATGCACATTGCGTTTACATACATACACACATACACATTCACATTTAGCATTTACACACAATCTGTGTTACAAACATGCATTTATCCCTTAAACTACGATTATTTAACGACAATTTGTTTCTAATAGGATTTGAAATTAGTACACGCAGACAAATTGATCACCTGCTGCGGCACAATCACTGTAACGAGCAAAGAGTCAAATTCTTAATGAATTGCTAAATGGGACATGGCAACAGCGGCTGCCTGAAGACAAACCAATATTGTGGTTGTTGTTTCGGAGGTAGGATACATAACAACAATTACAATATTTCCTATTCTTTTTGTTTTCCTCTTTCATTCATTTACTCACTCACTAATTCATATTCGTCTTTTAAAACAAAAAAAAGAAATCTATACCATATACTGCAGACAAGAAAGATGGATACGTTGGTAATTCCTTACAAGTATTTTACGGTAGGATAATACAATTATCATAAAAAAAAGTAGGAAGAAGGAAGAAGAAAGTAAAACACATTTAGATATTTTTATTTAAATATTTTTACTTTTTGTTTTTTTCCGTTTTTTTTTTTTGTTTGTTTATTGTTGTTGTTTAGAGTAGAGGTAGAGTAGTGGTGTTTTTTTTTTGTTCTTATTTAGTTTATAGTTTAGAATAAACGAGAAAGACGTGTGCGTATAATCGGATATTATAACCTGCTGCGCCTGTGCAAACACTTGGATGATGTGCCCGCTCGTACCATTGTGCCATTGTGTCATTGTATATTCATTCACCGTAAGCGATTGCATTTCGGTACAAGGACATTAAAAACCAACCATAATATTCTAATAGCAGATGAGTTTTTCAGCTGTTCTGTCTTGTTTGTCCTGTTTGTTCTCTTCTTTTAATATTGTTTAGTTCATTTCTTTTTTCTTTCTTCTTTCTTTTTGGTTCTTTTTGTTAGCTTAATTTACAAACGCCTGCCTGCCTTTGCACTCGTATTTACTTTATACTTTTTATCTTTTTCTTTATAATTATTGTTACTATGTAGGTAAACAATTTTTTTTAACAACTTTTTTTTGTAAAGATTTTAATCGTCTTAATAAATTTTAAATTATGTGTCCATATGTATGTGTGTGTGTATATTTATTTTATTTTGATCCTTTATCTGTTTTAAGTAGACTAATTTAGTTGTTGCCTTAAATCGGATTAAATTTATTTATTACAATTGTATCTGTTTTTAAGTTATTTCGGACTCTAAAGGGTGTTCGATTTTTTTATACCCTTCATTATAAGTGACGAGGGTATACACAAAAAGGTTTGTCATTGTCTCTGCAATTTCTACAATAATTATTTGCGGCCCAATTAAGTAATAAACTCTTTAAATCCTTACAGATAGTTATGTCGTATGGCTGAGATATAAGCAAAAACCACTGCGATCTCTATTTTTAGCCTAAAGTTTTCACATAAAGCTCAATCTTTTTTATCTTTTTGATCACCTTCAGATTTTTGCTGTTGTCTCTCTGTCAAGGTCATTATTGAAGGATATTCAATCGGCATATAGCCATCAAAGATATAAGCGAAAAACGTTTTTAAAAGAAATTTAATATCACTTTGTTGTTGAAAATTGGTATAATCGGCCTTTAAACGTCTGAAGAATACAGTACAACAATAATTAACTAAATGATCGTCATTATGTGTGTACTAATGCAATAGAATAAATCACAAAGCGCAATACGGTAATCACCTTGATTCTTGCCTCAAAGTGTGAACTCTTTAGGAGGATGGAAGACTATCTCAAGGACAAGGTGAACCAGAACTGGGCAGATGTTGCAGAATGTAGGGTGTCAAGATCCTAAAGAGGGGCAATATTGGCAAGCAAGACCGAAATTCTTCTGTCTATTGTCAATATCAGACCACTTTGGCAAACAGGCAACCGAATACAGTTGACTATTGTCGTCTATGTCGAAAGACGATTACGTTACTTCGACAGCTACTTGATTGACCACCTAACGACATTGTCGGACTACGACCCTTATGTGATGATAGGATATGCCAAGGCCTAACTTGGATGATGGCAGGGAGTACCCAGGCTTCTCTATTACCTTCTTCCTTAACTATTTCCTGTTATTATTGTCTATAGCCTTTTCCTAATCTTTATTTTTCTTATTCTTCTTCTTTTGGAATCATCCTAATGGACAGATCTGTTACTGGGAAAAGTGGTGGACCGCCTTTGGGGTCTATCACAAGTCCTTGCACCTAACCTAACCTTAGCCTCCTTGAACAACAATTTCGCTAAAGTCCCATAATATTATGTAAAGTTTTTTTTTTAAGTTTAAGTCGCAAAAGGTCAAGTGAAGTTCTTTAACCAAAAATTATGCTATTATTTACCGAAAATTTCGGATCGGCCGCTAATATTTTGTGTCTCATTTAATTATACTGCGAATGTCTTTATAGAAATATTCATTATTTAAAATAGGCAAAACCAGCCATGTATTCATTATGATTTCAATGTTTAACATAAAACCTATAATAATATTTCATATGTATTTTTTCTGGTTTCTGGAAATACACACATATATCAAATATAGCGCATTTTCTTCTTTTTGATGACTATCATTGAGTATTCATAGTTTTTAGTTACAAAACGAAGTCTCTTAAAGTGTTAAGATAGTGCACATTTAGCTTTAAACTTGAAACATCCTTTATAAAACAGTAAAAAGCAACTTAACACACACACACATGCACAATACAAATTAAATAAACTAAGAAAAGTTTATCGTTCTCGCACCTCTTCGGCGAAATAACATACATACATATGTATATATGTATGTATGTAGGTTATCTTTCTTATGATCAAAGAATCATTGCCTTGTTTGGCTGCTTGCTGTCCTTATTGTGCAAAGATTTGGTGAGTGCCATTACCAATCGAATTCGATTGAATGCACCACAAACTTTGGCATTTCAGACATGTCGTTTCGGTAAAAAGGCAACAATACCCATCGTCTAAAACACATATTTTAAACACTTACCTGAAAAAAGTCGCCTGTGTTTTTATTCAAGTTTATTTGGTTGATTTTTGTTTTTACTTTTTTTCTGTTTTGTTGTTTTATTTTTGTATTTTTTTGCAGAGATTTTATTGTAGCGCCGCTTTGAAGCAATCAGCGTCACCTTTGTTATTTCATTTAAAATTGTTGTTATTGGTTTCCTTGTACAAAAGGCAGCCTATTCCAATAAAGACGGTAGTCATTGTCATCATCATCATCATCATCATAGGGATCTACAAAAACAATAGCAACAGTAAACAGAGGAAAGCAAGCAAAAACTTAACTTTTAAATAAAATAAACCAAAAATTTACCGAAAAGTGTATCAAGTGAAAATATAATCTGATTTTTGCATTAATTTGTGAAAAACAATGCCTTTTTTTAAATCCCAAAAGTCACAAATATTTAGGCATCGACCAGAAATTGTATGTCTGCATCAAGGTGTTACAAATACTTTTAAAAAGACATTTTCACTGTAAGCTTTAAAGGCGCTGATAAAAATAAACCAAACTTAAATCGAAAAATAATAAAAAAAACTATAAAAGCAATAAAAATGAACAAAATGCACATTCACACACAATAACGACATATTAAAATCGAAAATCGCCTTCATTTTAGTTCTCATTTGCACGCATAAAGACAAAAACAACAAACAGGATCCAGGAGAAAACAAAAGCGATAAACTATTACTTTTACTCACAATCTTTGATAAGAAGTCAGTGTAGACAAGTGTAAGTGTAATCGGCCATACACTACTGCCCTGTTGCTTTGCTAAGAAACAGTATTCACATTCATGAGTAAATTATATAACAAGTATGTATGTATCTATGTATGTATGTATATAAATTAACAAACGATTATAGAATGTGTGACCGTAAGAATTAAAAGCAGCAACAGAATTCGAAACACCAAATGTAGAAACTCATTTACTCTTTCGATGTAAAAAAGCCTTGTGTTGTGGATTAAAATTGCAGCTGAAAATTGTCTTAAAGACGCTCACGTGTAACGATTGTTCGGTTGGTCTGTACATAATAAGTCAAGGACACCACTGTTGTTCAGGAAAGTGTTCCACAAAAAGTCTTATGAGGCACTTTTTGTGTTTTAATAAATCATATAAAAAGATTAAATGATTATGGGCGGTGAGTGTCTATATCCGAAAGTTATGATGGAGTCCATATTTGTCAAATAAATCTACAGTATTTTAAAATTAATCTATATTTTTGTGATTTATACCAATTTGAAAGGTTTTACAAGTGTCGTTCTCGTAATATTATTATACATGGTGATCCTTTTACATTCAAATTAATAAACAAAAGGGGGTTAACAAAGTTTTACCCTTTATAATACTAAGTCTCGATGTAAAGAACTTAAAATTGTTACGTTAATTCACAGTTTTCGAACTGATTTAAAGCTTAAGTAGTAGCGATACTGATAGTAAATGCAACGAAGTTTTCAATGTGGACATAGAAACGTACAGTGCAATAAATACCCAGCAAAAACTGGGTAATGAATTGCTCTTACTAAATAGCATACTTTTCATTAAGTTTAACATAACGTCTGCATTACTTAGAAGTAGTTTTCTAATAACAAGATTATATTGTGAAACGTAATAATTTATTTGTCAGGTATCTAAAAAGATATAAAAGCTAAAACTTTTTGGCTGAAAAAAATGTTAGGAATCACTTAAATTAGTTATTATGATTCTTATTTGGTTTAACATACTTTAAGTTTGAATAATTTTATTTTCGACAGATGTTTATGAATTTCTTGACGGTTTTCAAACCGACTCTAAAGGTTTTTTCTAAGTGTTTCTGTAAAACGTAACGTACTGAAGTAGCAAACCTCAGTTTGGTTCTTAGGAAGCCGAATATAATACATTATTAATAATTAGTTAAGTAGGCTCCTTCCATTAATTGGATATTTTACTTATTAAAAGCAAGTAGTTATATATTTTAAAAGTATTGACTCATATAATTCCTGATTTTCAATCTAAAGGACTGCTATTTTTGTTGATAAAAAGTGGTGACTTAATGGCATTGGAGTAATGACTTTACAAAATCCCTAATTGTAAACGAGGGTAGTAATGATTTATTTAAGTCCCTATTTGTAAGCGGGCGAAGTAAGTATTTGCCTCCAATGACATCGCCGTGTTAAAGTAATGGGTTAGAATGCTAAAAGGTTAGTAGTGCAACTACTGTATTTTTATAATTTTAATTCATTACAAAGCAATGCAAATTTTTGCTAGGTATCTGAAATCTTTGCCTATAAATAAAATTAAGAAATTAAGTTCACAGTTTAATTTGTTGCTTTTTTGTTTTTGAAGTTGTTTTTAGTATTATTAATTGATTAAGGACTTAAGCCTTTTCGAGATATAAGAATAAAAACATTTTCAAAACGATAGAGTTTAAAACAGACGTCTAGCGTTATCAAATTTTAATATATACCTATACAGTGAATGTCACAAAAATAAACAGACTTTACAACCTGTCCACGAACATTAAAGTATAATAATGAACAATAAGCTTCTGTTTGCTACTACTTGGACTCACTCTCTAGGCCAGCATATAAAAGACAAAGAAAAAACAAAACAAAAATAAATACTTCTTGTTCTTTATTCTTTATGCCACACACACTCTTTCTTTGGCTAAGCGTGGGAGAAATTTCAGATAAAATTATAGACCAAATAAAGCTTCACTATCTTTTGACAAAATACAAACATAAACAGCAAATATAACAGCAATAACAACAATAACATAGATTTTATATTGTGTGTGTGTGTGAGTCAGTTTGTTTGTATGTGAAAGACTTACACACAAATTTAATTTTATTTTGTCTTCTCCGGTTAGTTGTTGACTGATACTTTTCTACTTCGTCACTTGAATTAAGCCATAAACATGAAGATTTCTTTGGTTTTCTGTCAATCGTTCCTACAGTTGGTCGTTTTATCTGTTTATCTGTCTATCATTCTCGCTGACTCAATGACTTACTGGGCTTATAATGTTGTATGTGCCAGAGACAGAGTTGAAATACAATAAAATCAACAGCTACATATACATATCAGCATACAAAAACAAATGTTTATTTCCAACTAACAACAGCTGTCAAGAACTAGGTACATCATTTAGCCCATTCATAATTATTTACTCTGCTCGTACTGCAGAGTAATTATCTTCACCGCTGCTCTTTCTACTTGTAGTAGTGACATTTGTGAAGGCGCGGCAGTCATTCAAAAAATACTTCCGAATATAGTTTTCTTCAAGAGAGGTCTCAATGTATGTAAATACATATCGTCACCTGAAATCCAAAAGGCCGAAACAACCAAAAAATTCAAAATTGACTTTTTAATTGATTATGATGTGATTAACCAAAATACATATTTCCTAAAAGTTTTACTCATATACATATGTATGTTCAAAAATACCGATTTTATTAATGAAATCCAAAATCCGCCTAACAAGTACATAATTAGTCTTAAGTTTATAAGGTTTTTTGCTTCTAATGTAAAAATGTAAAAAGTGTTCTCATGGCCTTTTGGATTTTAGGTGACCATATGTACATTGTGTACACATACTCTACGTACCTACAAACAATTTGTTTATTGACAAAATACATTCTTAGGAAAACAAGTAAGTATAAGTCAACTGCAACTTTTACTACAGACTACATATTTGCTCTACCTGTATGTAACTTTCCTTATATTTCTTCAACTATTGTAGTGATCCCAACAACTGTTCATGATCAACAACACACAATGTTTCGTATATTTACGTAGGTAATTTGAATGTAATTGATTGATTTAGGTAAAAAGAAAATATTATAATAAAATAAAATAAAAATAAACGAAACAAAACTACTCACAATTGCGGAAGGAAACCAGCGACAAAGGCCCAAAAACTACAAAACAAAACAACAAATTTTAGTGGATATGTACATATGTATGTATGTGGATGCATATGTACACAAAGAAAACTATACATACACTTATATAAACATACAAAAGTAATTGTATGAGGTTTAATGTTGATATTTTGTCATCAACAAATAATATTTTATGAGACAAGCAAAAAATTAAAATACGAAAAGAGAAACGTTTTATTATAAGAGTTTTAATTTGGTATGGGAACAACTAGACATCATTCGGCTTTCGAATATTAGCGACCATAAAAATTG
Source organism: Paykullia maculata (assembly GCA_003055125.1). NCBI lineage: Eukaryota > Metazoa > Arthropoda > Insecta > Diptera > Rhinophoridae > Paykullia > Paykullia maculata. The sequence goes on from NDXZ01032472.1 coordinate 14,522, forward strand.
TCCTTTTAAAAAATTGTCAATTATTATTATTATTATTGTTTACAATTCGACTAACCCTATCCTTATTAATTTTTTTTTTGGCGTTCAAGAGGTTTTATACGTTTTGGTATCTGATCCATCTGACATCTCCTTTCTGTCCCTAGTATTTTTTACCTCAAACGTTGCTTTTTAAAAGCAGATTTTTTAAGGTTTCTTCCGATTTTAAAGCCCTATAATTGCTTTGCTATTGATGCCACGCAAAGAAGTGGCGATATATTGAAAATTAATAATAAAATAAAAATTATGTATACAAAACGAATTTGAAGGCAAAATAATACAAACAGTATTTATACGTTGGCAAAAAGCTCATAAGCTCAGTTCACATTTACCTGTGTTTCTAATGTTTTATTTTATTTTTAAGTTCACTGGTTTTTTGCATAGTAAAGGAAAATATTTGTTCCTCTACCCAGGCATTTTTATTTTGCTTTTTGAAGTGTTTTTAGTTAGTTGTCTAATTAAAGTTGTTTAAAGTATTAAAATAATACAAAAAAAATGTCTAGTTTATTAAATGATTTCAGTCAACACTAGAAGAGTATCAAAATGTTTTATTATTTTTATTTGCATAAGGATCTACTTTAACAATATTTTATCTCTTGTACTTAAGAAATTTTACTTTTTTTAAAGTCCAAAATAACTACATAGTTCACAAACATATATGTACATATGTATGAACTATATCGCGAAGGAGCAAAATAAACAAAAATCTTAATTTAAAAATTTAATAAACAGATATAAACCATGGGCTGATTACCAAAAAAACATATGTAATTAGAAGTAATAGTTCTAAAGTTTTAATATTAAACGATGTAAAGGTTTTATATAATAATGCCTACTTTATTAATTAAGTTTTTTTTGCTTTTCAAACATTACTTTAAACTTACTTGATAAAACGCGATTTATTAACAAGAAATTACACTTTAAATCAGATAATGATAGATATGGCTGTGACTTATCTGTTATATCCTTTACCATTATGTTGACATTGTAAACATGTTTTATGCTGAGACCACCAAAACAATATGTATTTTCCAAAGGAAAAAATTTATGAAACTTGCCTTAAATCTAACCCACATATTCATAAACCATTTCTAAAGTTATCAAAGGTTTATAAAACTGATTTTGTATAAGAAATCTGTCTTATAAACCTTAAATAAGTAAAAAGTTGTCTACGAATATGGGGGTAAGTACATACATACAAATGTATGTACATATTTGTATATGCATATATTTAGTTAGCCAAATCTGCAAAAACGTACCTATTTGATAGTTAAACATTATTGGGAAGTTAATTATATCTTGTAGGTTTTGAACTAATTAATACAAAAATATAATGCAAAATATATACAAATGTAGTATGTTTTGTTCTGCGGCTTCTCAAAGGTGTCCTTTAATGTTTGTTGTATCTACTTACAGCCCTAAATCTGATTTCCAGATGGTGTTAAAACTTTTAATGTCTGTAAGTCAACTAAAATTGTTTACTTTTCAGTCATTATTTTCTATTCTGTAAGTGGATTGTTCCCGGTAGTTTTCATTATGTTTGGTAGAAGATACATTATCATCAATATGTGTGGCACAATACAGTCAACCACATTCTTTCATAACGTACTAAATACGTACGAAATTTAAAAAAAAAATAAAAAAACTATTCGGTTATAACAAGTGAATAGCAGCAGCGACAGCACAACAGGAACAACAACAACAACAAAAATGTGAATAAAGCAAAATACTGGTGCCAGCAACGATAATAACAACAACAATAATTATTATCATGATATTTGCTTATTTATGTTTGAATCAAACGTAAACACAGCATGTTTGATGTTGCAAACGAAATACCGAAGTGGTTATAATAAAATCGCACGATTGCATCTATTTTTTTTACAGAGTAACTGGCGGACTCGGTGGAGTATGATTATTGTTATTTAGTTTTGTTTATTATTATTATAATTTTTTTTCTCAATTATAAATATATTTGTATCACACAGACTCTGTAGTCTTCTTATTCATCGAATAAGAGAAAAAAACATTTTTCTGAAGTTTAGTTTTAAGTTTTAAAATTTTTGTAAACAATGTCAGGAGCAAAGGGTGTTAATTTAATACAAACTTTAGGTAGTCAAGACAACATGTACGTTAAGTGTGTAGCAGTATTTTCATATATATTTCAATGACTTTGATTTTGATAATTAAAAAAATTAAATTTATTTCACTTTTTGAAATAAAATTCTAAATTTTGCGTAATTCTGTTAATAATTACGGGCTGAATTACGAATTTAAGAGTAAATTACGAAACTGGCTCTAGGGTAAACATGGTATAACTGTAACTAGCAATTCAACGTTTAGGTTTTCAAGTTTCTTCAATATGAATTGTCATAATATTTGGACGCCTAGTTAACGTAGAAGACACATTTTATGTGCATTTTTTTTGTCATGACATCTACCTATTAGGTGTAAGCGCTGGATAACCGAAAATTAATAACATCTTTATTCATATTTTATAAAGAAACAAATTAAATGCATAAAATAAAATGTAAGAAATATTTTTAGTATTAAGGAACGCGGTTGCTCGATTACGTCAAATCAAAAATAGAATCATAGTCTCTCATATTAATTCAAAACTACTAATAATATAAAAAAAATATATTGTAACCTTTATTAAACAAATGTATCACTTACATTTCAAACATCCTTCTGCACCAAAAAGAAGATATTCAAATAATGAATAGGGATTTTTCTACCATTTCAATAGTTATAAAACTATATCATGGACTTTTTTACGATGTTTTATAAAGATTTTATATCCTTACTTACATACAAACGTCATTTCTAAATATGGATAATAATATAAAATAAAAAAGAGGTAGATGGGCCTGTCACACGCATTTTATCTGATGATCTATGTGTGTATTTATGTACATTTTTAATCTTTGCCAAAATATACAATGGAAGTGAACGTTAAAAAGTATGGTAAAGCGGCCGTTTTATAAATTTTTTTAAAATATTTTTGATAGGCTGAATCAAACCCAATATTTCTAATATATGAAAAATATTTCAGCAAATATAAGTGATTTTCTCTATCATGCTTTCAACGAACAAACAGACGGACGTATTGTATAGTTAGATTAGCTGAGAGTCATATATGTAAGAAGTCTTAAGCGAATACTTTAATGTGTTATTAACGGAATGACAAAATTATTATACAAAATTATTGATAATACATTTCGGTGGTGGATATACATAAGTTGCAAAGAACATTGCAAAACTTAATGAGGAGCAAATAAAATATGTTCGTTCAAATATATGTACATATGTAAGTGGTAAATGATTTAATGTGTAAATACAACCATTTCAATATTTTTTGTAAAAGATTAAAAAAATCTTTAATAATCATAAATATGTTAATCAAAATCATTCATTGATATTAAATTGCACGCTACTGTATGTACATATATTTGTGAATTAATCTATTAGTTTAATATGTATTTTAAATATTCAAATTTGTATTACGAAGAGTTTGTTTCTATGCACATATGCAGTAAGATTCTATAACTTTAAATTGTTAGTAGTTTTATGTGCTTTTTTAACAGCAGATTGTCGAAGCCACCGTTAAAAATTTATCAATTAAATATCTCGTAATTTTCAAATAAAAACTAAACAAATTATATACCTACATTTATTTTGATGTTACAACAATATACATACATACATACATATTTGTCATTCCTGTAAAGGGCTTAACGCATGGAAAGATATCGAAAATAACAGACAAAGAACGTTTTAAATTCAAAAGAGTTACGGCACCTACAACAAAACAGTTGCAAAGTTGTGTTTATAATGATTTTGACAAGTCATATATGTTTTGTTTACATTTTACATGATATGCCATCAGAAAAAACTGCTAAGGAGTAGTGTAAAGGGGGAATGCTTGTTGGAGGCAGAGACCACACCACAAACAAATATGCAATCAACAGACAAACAGACAGATTTAGACAGACACAATTTAGACATCTGTGTGATTGAGCAGCGCCTTCAGTCTACACATTGTTACTTCAATAAAGTAATACTTTTTTTTAATTTAATTTATTTATTTTGTTTTTGTTTTCATCAATTTTTGGTTCGCTCTACTCAGCCAATTCGGTTGTAACTAGCTCAGTCGAACGTGTTCGACGTTCCGTTAGTTTAATGTGCAACATTAGTGCGTAGATGTTCGTTTGCTAAGAGTTTGTTGTTTAGTTTAATACGGTCTATTGTGGAGTTTATATGTCTTGTGAAAACGTACCGGGTGGCAAATTTTAAGCACAAAAGCGGTAGAATAAATAATTCAAAGTTCTTTCGACAAGAACATATAAAAAATAAAAGTGAATACATATAAATAAATGTGTTTTCTATACACAGAGTAGTAGTATCTATACGTATGTATTTCTATGTATGTATGTTTGGCATGATACATGAGAAAAATAAACCAAAATTTAATTTAAAAAAATTATTTCAAAAAGTATGTTGTTGAATAACAAACACAAAAAAAAAAGATACTTTGCGAGAGTCAAATAATTAATAAAAATAAAAAATATGTGTAATTAAGCGAAGTGAGTGTGTCTGCGTATGTTATGCTGCAGTCTTTACTAAAATTTATAATATAAAAGAAAATTAAATTATAATTTGTATTTAGCAACTACAAGTACTTAATAATTATCTCAAAGCTAAACATTTGCAACGTTTCTCAAACCTATTAATTAGTTACAGTTACACAAATAATGTGTGAATATTTAAAATGTAAAAAAATATCACAAGAAGTATGAATTATAATATTTTAAAATTTCACATTTAATTATGTATTTTCATTAATGACAAACTAACCCATTTTATATAAAAACATACCAACAAATGCTTCCAAATGTCATTGCAACTCTCAAAACAACTACAATAATTACAACTATCAGCTACCGATTTGGAATTTTTCAATATTACTTTGACAGATAGATCATCGCTATTTCACAAGGATGGAATAGTATCAGTATTATCATCGTTATTGTTATTTGTCGTAAAGTCAAAAATTAATTCAAATAAGTTTGATGACACATCATGAAAAACATCAACAATTGTATAAAAAATAAAACAGTAAAATAAAAAAAAAAAGTCAAATTAAATTAAATTTATGTAAAACACTTAAGCACTAATGATTAATGAAATGCAATATTTAACAGTTATGTAGCAAAATTTATTATAATTCGGTGAAAATTTTGGCATTTTTCCGCATACACGAGAAAATCGCAAAATAATTTAACAAAAAAAAAAGAAAAAAAAAATAGAATAAATAAATAAAAAATTAAATTAATAATAAATTTAAACAAAATTAAAATAAAATAAACAAACATAGAGACAGACAGTCAGACATATGTACAAATGTATATGTATATGTTTGTATATACAGTTGTTTAAGTATTTTATATACACAGTCTATATCTATCTTATTACATACAGATATACATATGTATGTTTGTGTATGTACACATGCATTGTATTTTCTTTCCTTCGTCATCATAATCATAATTATCATAGTCAACGCTGTTAATAACACAAGTTTTATTTAAGAGATTTTTTTCTTCATGTTGATTATTATTATGGTTTTATATTAATGCCTAGTTGTTGAATATGAATAATGTGCGTACCCTAGTGTTCCGAGACCACGACGATACCTTTGTAATTTTGAATTTAACATCAAAGGATTATCATGTCTACAATAAGACAAAAAATAATTATAATTATATCAGCTACAACAAAAATTGACTACAAACAAAACTTTCAATGAAATTAAAATAAAAATTCTCCTGTTACAATAAGAAAAATAAAAATATCATACATCCGTATTAAAGTGGAAAATGTGGAAAAAAAATATAAGAATACATACATATGTATGTATGTATGTATGTACATATAATATGAAAATTTCAAAATCATTTCAAAATTGTTTTTCGAAAATAAAAGATACATAAATACGAACGCAGAAAATTGTTCTCAAAAACAGAAAATATAGTAGACGAACATTAAAATACATGAATTTTCCAACTTATCTTTGCACTCGTCGTAGACTCTCGATACGATATCTCGATATTTTTTATTTTCTTGTCTGTTTGTTTGTGTGTTTTTCTATTAAAGTGCAGGCATACATACGTGTATGAATGTGTGTGTGTGTGGCTGGGTGTATGTATGTGTGTATGTGTATGTTTTTCATTTAATTACTTTGTCTAAAATTAGAAAAGTGTGTGTCTGGCATATCGCACAAAACTCTTACGTCTATGTATAAGTTCGAACGTATGTCGAGCGAGTATAGTACCAGTAAAGAAATTATTTAAGAGTCTTTCCCTCTTCATCATTATCGTTATCATCACAATTAAGATATGAAATAACAAAAACAAGAGCAATGTAAAATCATCTTTATAACATGATGATAATGTTGATCATAATCGCCATCGTCATCATCATCATTCTCCTCGGTTACGACGATTGGCACTCTAGAGTCAAAACAGCTTACGCCAGAAAATTGAACTCGTGAAAATCGTTGTGAATCATACAGAAAAATAAAAATAAACCCGCATGTTAATGTTTAAAGAAGAACATTTACACAAAATATACACAGGCAGACAGACGGACAGACATTTTGACAGACACACACATACACATGCACATACACACGCATACGCACATCGATATTCGCCTATATCACAACATCGTCTATGTCTGTTAGGGATATACCAACCGACCGACCAACAAGCCAACCAACACAATAATCATACGCCACTTAAACGGGGGGAACAAAAAATAAATTAAAGTAAAATAACAGCAACAGATATTACCCGACCGACCCTTGCCAACAATGTCTTTACCGACCGCCATATGTATAATATACTATAGATATATATATATACAATTTATACAACAACATCGGCGCATCTTCTTTCAAATGGATTACAAAAACATTAAGAAACAAACTCAAACAAAACAGAAGCAGAGACCGAAAAGCCATGCCTGCCTGCCTGCTGCCTGCCACCGTCTTCTGTTCTGTTGGATGTTTGTCAGAGTATATTCGGACTACAAACATACATGTTTATGTATATCTACATATGTATCTGCTCGTACTCGTTCAATATTTTTTGTGTGAAATTTTCTACAGCGAGCAAAATACTCTAGAAGCGAAATTATTCAAAATTGTGAAAAACGAGGGTGTCTAAACTTGTTCGATGTTGGGCTGACCAACTAAATTTAGTATAAATATGTATGTATACACATATATACATATGTATACATACATATATGTAGTTATATATGTACATACATATGTATGTATATATTTATAAGCATGCATAAGGAAAGTGAGTGACTGAATGACTTACTGTCCATATGGCACGTGTGCTTTAAAATCTGTCTGGTTGGCTGGATGGATGGCTGTTTAATAAATTTCCCATTAAAATACTAAACAGATCGAACAAAAATATACAGATACATATACATATGTATGTATGCATGTATGTATAAAGAAATTGAAATACCTCCATATGTATGTACATTTAATATTGTTCGGTCAAGGACGAATATTTTAATGCTCTACACCTTATTCAATTGCAACATCTCAAATGTTTTTTATTAGAATTTAGTACTCGTTGTTGAAATTTGATTGACAAGTTTGAAAAATATTTAAGGCTTGTGATTGGCTAAAAAACGTAACGCGCTACAAAAAGTCCTATCTATGTTCTGTTTCTTAAGAGCTTAAACCAGAGTTGGAAACCATTAAAATTTGAATGATTATTCATAATGATGACTAGGAAATGAGTGGAGATATTTGATAATATTATATATACAATGTAAAGAGAGTCGGTATATAATTTAAAAAATTAAAATGTTTTGCACTTAAATAAAACTATGTTTTTTATAAATTGACAAATATAAAGAGGTTGAATATTTAAAAACGAATTGTGAGAAGGAAATCTCTATATATTTTTTTTTTCAAGACAGAGATACTTTACACAGTTGTCTAGTGTAGGGCATTAAGATTTTTAATACAGTTCTTTTAAAAATCACTCTGTTTACTAATTTGTTGTGTATAATTTTATTTTCATTTTAGACAAATATTATGTTCTAGTTGAAATAGTAAAATTGAGGTATGAAGAAATCTATAATCAAATCAAAATATATTAACATTAAATATTGAAAGATTTTCTACGAATCAAACGAATTTTCATACTCAAAATCCAAAAACAAAAAGAGAATAAAAAAACGAAAAAAGGAAAAAGAAATAAAAAAATACGAAAACTTCTAGCCCCCACACAAAACGATTTGAAAATCAAAAATAAACACACAAACATTTATTATTGTATAAAAGGAAACAAACTGATACAATGATGCTAGTGTTTCATATAAAAAAATGGCTGTATTGCAATCAATTTTTAAGGAAAATTCCAAAAATGTATGAACGCAATCGATAAATGATCAATTTTGGCAGAGAGAATTGTTAAAGAAAAAAAATATAAATGTTTATATATACATTTATGTATATCATGTTTATTCATTTCCTCGCAAAAGTAATTAAATATAAAATAATCAAAATGCATTAAGACTACCAGTGCAAGTGAAATTTAAAAAAATAAATAAATTTTTCTTTAAAAAAATATAAAAATATTCAACGAATATAAATAATAATAAATGCATTCGAAAGAAATTGTTAATAAATATATTATTTTATTTAAATACTCGTATATTATATGAAAAAAAAAATATTTAAGAATATATTAAGTTAAACAAAAAACCAGCAACAAGTTTAAATTAAAAAGAAAAGAAACAAAATTAAAAAAGTAATTTAAAAATTAAAAAGAAAACAACACTTTTGTAAACATTTAACATTAATTGCGGAAACGACATGAATGCGCGAATATTGCGCAAATGGAGTATACATACGAAAAATCTAATGTCTCGCTCGGTGTGCTCACTTGTGGTCGTTGTACTGCTGATACTTGTCACATGTGCACCATCCCTAATATTGGCAACAATGAACTTTCGTTCAGATGTATCATTTGCTGCAAATCCAACATACCATATGCCAAAAAATGTAATCAAGGAGGCAACATTGTCAACTTCGTCATCATCATCATCATTACCATCATCATCAGCGCCATCATCATCGACATTATTAACATCGTTATTGTCACCATTTCCAAACAGAAATTACAGGCTGGCGTCATCCAGTGCTGTGGAAGCTACCAAAACACCAGACAACAACAGAGAGCCACTTTCGGGTTTATACAAGAATTACCCTGCAGATGACACTTGGCAATTGCCACCACATTTCAGCAGCGGCAGTAGACTTGATGGTGGCAGCAGCAGCAGCAGAGGCAGCAGCTACAGCGGTCGTAACATAGAATTTTTATCCACCAATAGTAAAAATAGACATAAATTCTATGACAATAAACAGCAGTTAAACAACAATAATGACAATCTGGGCTATTTGCTCCAACTAAGAGGGTGGCCTAGACACCACACAAACCCACCACCACATGCTATAGTAGATGATGATGTAGATGATAATTCGTATAACGAAGACATCAAAACATCGTTCACTGATAACATTGATGATAATAATTTTAGAGAAGAGGACAATAAGAATTCTGCTAAAGATAGAAAAGTATTGCCGGTGAGAAATATTAATGGTCAACAACAACTACCCAGCATATCAATTAGCAACTATACAAGTACATTAACCAAACAACATAACTTTCCAGTGCAACAGCCACAGCAAGAAAATTTCAATGTTAGAAGTTTAGAGGATAGAACACATCATGTTGCACCATCTCAACTAACATTTTATCCATCAACACCAACAAGAAAACTTTTGCAACTACAACGAACATCAAGAACAGCATCATCAGCACAAACAGCCCCTTTAAAGCAACCAGAACTGATACATACTAGTAATATTAATAATCTTAAAAACATAAAATATATCTTTTCAACAACACACGATAAGCCGGTAGTGGCAGTGCCTGGAGCAGATAATGTTTTAAACATTAAAAAACCCAATGTAAACCAAATTAAAACGTCATCACCGCTGCGCTTCATTATTGAATCATACGAGATACCAGCCTCATTGCCATTGTCAAAAGAATTAACAGAACAGCAGCGTCGCATGCTGATACACGAACAACATTTAAGGCAATTGCGTACAATCCAACAGCAGGCGGCTCGTAGTCGACGGGATTCTTTACGTGGTCGTTATAAAAAATTTGAAAATGACCTGCTTACAGCAGCGTCAACGTCTTCATTAGCAGGGTCAACAAGCTCTCGAAAATCCCCCTCACTCCACAATTTGAGACAACATCAGCAGCAACAACGCATGCGCAAACATTCACGGCGCTATTGCTCTGCAAGAGATCCTGCGCAATTGGCATTCGAGGCGCCTACAGTGTTTGAAGGCAAAATAGTGTCAATGACACCTGATCGTCGGCAGAACTTTTCGGCCACCGTTGAGGTAAGAGAGGTCTTTAAGCAACAGATAGGCTATCGTTTGCAGAAATATCTGCGTCTACAATTCGCCTATCGCAACAACAGCGGCGAATGCGACATTTATCGTGAGCAACTGAGACCACGAGGCTTAGTTAGAGGCGATACCATTGAACCGGGTCGCATGTACTTTTTGTTTGTACAGCAAATTGACATTGGCAACTTTACAATACTTGGCCAACCCATTAGGAAGACAAAACGTGTCGTCGACGCAGTACGCTACGCAGTTAGTGGAAACTATGGTGAGTAAAAATATAAGTGAAAATATATACATATGTACATATTCTTTAAGTATATTTATATATATTTACATAAAAAGATTCAAAGGCTATAAATAACTTCCCGTAAAATCAAATTTTTTAATAAATAAAAACATGACATATTTCAATTCCAGTTCGTAGTCAGATAAGTTACAGCTGAAGCAGTGCACAACGCATTTATTGTTTTGTCTTTATACAGCACTTACTAAATAAAATAAATAATATATGTATAAATAAACTCGACAAATATAACTGTAATATTCTATAACATAAAACATAAGCAATAAGAGTGTTATGTATTTGGAATTTTTATGAGCATTTAAATATATTATTGTCTTTCACTGAATGTATGCGCTCATTTCGTTTTTTGCGTTGTGTCGTTCTATCGTTCGTACTTATTCATTCGTTTTGAACATGGACTGAAGTCATTATTTCGCTGTAATTTATTCTGTGAGTACTTTTTTAAGGTTTAATGCAAACTTATGTTTTCAGGAAGTTACGAGAGCAAACATTTGTTAATATATTTTTTACATATTTTCCTATATATGCACGTTTTTATCTACATACATATGTACATATTTAAATAGTTTATTACTAACGCATATTTTTGTCATACATTTTGTTTGTAAATAATTATTTTTCTTTTATTCTTATAGCCTAATAATGGGTTTAGAAGAATAAGGCATGTTTAAAAAATTTCAATTAACGATCTTACAAAGAAACACCAAAAACCAAACACTCTATAAAAATACTTTTTTTTCACGTGGAATCGCCATTTTCTATATTCAAAAACTCTTTTAGAGAAAAATCGCCAGAGCGTCATTTTTAACAATTAAAAACCTTTGTCAATTTACATAAATTAAGCTTGCAGCCAAGTTTGCGTAGATACATGACTGTTGAAAAAAATTGTTTCTGTTTTTTTTTGCATTACGACTGTTTTGAGGTACATTGGTACTTTCTTATGCAACTAAATTGACGCTAAACTTAAATACATACATATGCATATTTACACACATTGCTAATAAAAATTAAATTCAATGTACAGAGTTGCTGTTGTTGCAAGATTAAAATTGGTAACGTGGATATGTTTCGCCCATGTGAAATAACTAAAAAATAAAAAAAAATTAAATTTTAAATTTAAATATGTACATATTTTTGGATTCTAAGTGCATGAAGCTCCTGTCCCAAGTTAGTACCGAAGAAATTGGTCTTTCAACCACTTAAACGCAAATTCATATAAAATTGTAATCCCCTTTTTTTTTGGTAAATTCGTTATCGCTCTTATGTACATGGCTCTAAACAAACGAAAATTTTAAAGGCAAAGGTTGCTATGGTCTCATAATTTTCGCAAGTTTTAATGAACGGTTACATTTTAGTAAAGTTTGCTAAAATTTTCATTTCACTTGTTCTCAGCGATAAAATTTATGCTTTTACGTTCTCTCAATTCAAATTATTTAGCAAATTAACAACTTTCATACCATAAACAATATGTGTGTGCAGTGACCGTCTGCAGACGCATGTATGCATGTACATATATAAGTATACATACATATGCTTAGTGTAATATTCGTGTCCATTAAAAAAGTATTCGTGGCAGAGTCGAGTTAAGAAATTGCATACGTAATACAAACATATTAATGAAAAGAGAGTGTAAATGATGCAATATATTTTATTTTTTATATACACCTAATACGAGTACAATAATCGTACATTGCAGCATATTAAACTTCACTGCTACTCTTGTTTTTATTGTTGCCGTAGTTGTTGTTGTTGTACGAATTGAATAAATCATTCAAATGAGAAAAAAAAAAGAAAGAGAAGAAGAATATTAATAATAACAATAATAATAAAAACCATACATTTGGGGTCTTTGTGCACGCAAATGCCACGCGAATTAGCATTTGTAATGATAATTATCATTATAAAAACAATATTAATGATAATGGATGCAATACATGCTTACAATACAACAATACAACATACATACATAAAACTAGCATTAAAGGTTGGCAAAGCGGATACGGATACGAATACAAACTGATAGACGAACACGTTTGTGTATGCAGTTATTTGTAGTAGTGTTTAACGTGTGAATCGTTCCCTTTGTGTGAGTGCAAAGAGTGTGTGAAAAATAAAATGTTAAAAGACAAACAAACAAACAAACAAATATAAACCAAATAAATGAAAAATAGCAACAACAACAAAAAACAAAGAAAATTTAACCAGAGACTTGGGAGAATTTTTATATATCGAGTTTATCATTATCATGGACAAGACGAAAAACAGACCGACAGACAGGCCTAATGTCAGTCACTCTGTCTATTAAGAGTGTTTATACGCATTCACATTCGTATTCGTATTCGTATTTATGTATATTTGTGTTTGTATTCGTTTGATTGTTGCATTTTTCTGTAGAGATTATTGCATGTGTGCGTGTATTACTTCAACATCTGTGATTCGCCAGCTGTGTGTGTCTCTTTTGTGTACAGGTAACTTTCATGTCCGTATGCATTGTAATGTATGTACATATGTATGTATGTATATGTGTGTATGTATGTTACATTAAGACGAGTTTGATAAAAATCGCAAATAAAAGCACTCATTTGTAATTCATTTTTTTATAATGATTTTCCTTAATTTTAAATTACTTTTGTTTTTGCTTCTAGTTTTCTTTTCTTTATTCTTTTAGAAGATTTTATTTACTTACATATATCTGTAACTGTAGCTGCGTGTGTTTGTGTAGTTCTGTACATTCTTTTTTGTTTTTTTTTTTTTGTTTTTTGCCAACTTCACGCTCTGGTAGTATTCACCAGACCGAAATAATTTTATGCAGCGAGCACAACACACCCGCAAATCCAGTAAAATATACAAATAACACTTGAGGTAAATTAACACTAATACCATGACAATGGTGTGTGTTTGTGTGTGTGTGTATTTGTAATGTATTACTGTTTGTGTTGAGTACTACGGAAGGGCAACAAAGTTTTTTTGCTTTTCTTTTTTTTAAATATTATTGCTATTGCTTCGTTAGTTACATTTTCTTATGTTTATTTCAGTTCTCTAATCAGTGCTTTTATTAATTAATTTTGAACATTTTTTTATACAACGTATTTTCTTTTAGTTATGTATATTTTTTGTTTGTTTGTTTTGTTTTTGTTAAAATTATTTCGTTGCTGTTGTTTGTTGGTTTAACGTATTCCCGGCCTTTGTCAGTGCCATCACCATCAACACCAATAGCAATAGCAATAGCAACAACAGCAGCTGCAATCAAAGTCAAAGCCATAGCCACAATTCTCAGTTGACAACAACAGTTTGTCTACTCATTGTTGTTAAACGCCAGTGTTGTTGCAACGTTTCTGTTTCATTTAGATTTTGTTTGTTGCTGTGTTTATTTGTCTTTGCTTTTTGAATTTTATTTAATGTTTTTGTTGTTGGTTTTGTTATTAGATTTGTGTGTTTTTGTTGTTGTTGTTGTTGTTGCTGCTATTATTGCTGTCGAAATATTTAACGTTGCGGTTCACAGCGTTTAATTTTATGTATCTTTATTTCTTTGGCTTTTTTTCTCGTTTTTATTTTTATGACTTCTCATGTTCCTCAACTGTGGTGGATCAATGAAGTTAATTCGTTAACAACAAACACCAAATTCATTATTTTTATTACCCAAAACACACTCATACCTACCCAAATACAAATATGCATATATGTATGTATGTATGTATATCATGTGTCTATGTACATATGTATATATGTATGTATGTATGTAAGTATCTGTGTTATAATTATAATGTTTCTCTAATATTAAAAAAGAAAAAATAAATATGTATGTAGTTATAAATAGAATTATAGCTTCGTACACCTTTATTCTTTGCATTAATAAGTTTTAATTCTTGCAGTTTTTTTTTATTAAATACCTATATAATTTTCTACTGCCTATTAAATTCTTTTTTTGTTGGTTTTTAAAAAAATTTTTGAAGCCACTCTACTAATATTGTCATATAGATTTTAGGTTTATGAAAATTACTTTTTTAGAAATTTTTTAAATTTATGCGGTATAACCACAACAAATTGTACATTCCAACTGTTACCCATTTCGAAATTAAAAGAATAAAATGTGACATGAATATAATTATTACAATAAAAAAAAACACATTTGTATGAATGTATGTAACTACGTACGTACAAATGCCAGATTACACTATGCTACAGCAAAGCATTAAAGTTGAACAGGTGTTTCAATAACTTTTAAATTGTTTTAGTTTGAAACAACTGCGCTAAAAATCATAAGACACATACGTTTTTTTTTTTGTTACAGCTTTAAATACTTAAGCAATTTTTAAATATTGTAGAACAGTGTTAATTGTTTTCACATAAATATTCAATGTTTAACTACCCAGTGGTTTTACGTTCCTCTATTTAATAGTGTTTTTAACTGCTGCCTGTGTAAAAGGCTGACTTTAATTTAAATATCTTTCATTATCATGAAACACATATCATTTTTTTAACGGAAAGATAAATCATTTTACTACCGCTAAATAATCTAAACTTTAGTCAGTTTTAACTATATTTTTTTATGCCGTAGCTCCCTATTTGTAATCTCTGAAAATTTCATAGCATTCAAGCTTGACAATGTTTTAATTTGGGCATAACCATTGTGTATTTCATTGTTAGTTCGGAGAGGATTTTTTTTATCAAGCTTGACTTATTAAACTAATTTTAATTTTAAATTGAAGTAAGTAAAAATTAAGTAAAAATCAAAATAGATGTAGATATTTTTATATAAAAATAAAGCAAATCAAAATTACGTTAAATAAAATATTTTGAAATAAATTAGAGCAAAATTATAACTACTTTTTTTTACTGCCATTTAGTTTGGCTTAAGTTCGTGCCCTTGCAAAGTTAAGCAATAATAAATTAACAAAATGCTCAATACTCTTTTACACTACATATACATACATACATATGTATGTATGTATGCAGGAACCAACAAATTTGTAATTCTCAATAGTTTTTTTTTTTACATTAAGATTATTACCGTGAGTACTTAGAAATTTTTTATTATTTAAAATTTCAACAAAATACTAACCTAAATGGTATGTTGCAACAGGTATTTTATTTTAAAGAATTTTAATTTGTAAATAACTTAACACAACTTAACAAACTTAATTGTGCTGACGATTTCCTTAAAGACAACGTTATTACATATTTAAAAAAGTACTAAATATAGCAACTATTAATGCAAAAATCAACCATAAAACTAAAAAGAAAAGACTCCTTTGTTTACAACAGCAAACCAAAACTAATTTAGTAAATAAAACAAGTAAAAAAAACCAAACAGTAAATAAAAGTTTTATGATATTTTAAAAATTGTAGACTATTTAACAGGCGACCGAGAAATTGAGTTAAGTGAGAAGTGGGCAACTTAGGGTTCCTGCTGTCATTTTGTAATATTAAGCACTTTTTAGTTAAAAAAGATTCTCAAGTGAAGAAGATTATTTTAAACGATTTCAAAGGACTAAAATTACTAATGCGAATACATTAAATACTTATTTGTTCATTTTTTTTACAATTATAATTGGGTCATTTAAAAATTCAAGAGTAAAAACTTAAAGAATGTTTTACTGCAATATGTATTGCAATTAGGTCTATTATCTTTTGAAAAATATGTTATTTGAATAACATACATTGATAATTAGGTTTAATTTTTATTCTAGTTTTAACGGATCACTTTTATATAAAATGTTTAAATTTGTTTCTCTTTTTAAACCCTTCACACACACACACATGTGGTAAGGGTATTTATAGGTTTGTCATTCCGTTTGTAATTCCTTCAATATTCATTTGCGACCCCATAAAATATATATATTCGGGATTTTTATAGATAGGGAAGTCAATTTAGCCATGTCCGTCTGTCCATGTATATGTTTACGTAGCTCCCATAGGTCACTTCGGGTTGTATGTGGAAATGCTTTCGAGAAAATCGGTATTGAAAACTGGCAAGATCCATCAATAACCGTTTGAGATATAAGCAAAAAAAGACGACTGCATCGTTTTTTTTACAGTTTTTTTTTTAACACAAAAATTATTATATAAGAAAATTATGATTGGGAAAAAAGCAAAAAAAATGTTTATGCATTTTGAAAAAAAAATTACTAATATACACACATAGATACAAGTAGTGAATCTTGAATCTTACTTGTTTTTATTAGTTTCATAAAATTTGGCAATATGTATGTATATAAAATATGTATGTATTGCATTAACATCTTGTTTCAGTGTACAGTGTCAAAGTGTGAAACTTTTTTTTTTGTTTTTTATTATTTACAAACATTACAAATGTCAACTGTATAGCAGACAAATACACGAACAAGTTGTCATTGTTGATAAATAAATAAAAAGAAACTAAAAATGAAAATATTTTTATTTTCCACAACACCGCATCTACTTCATTGCTGTAATTTAGAAATTTAGTAGCCTTGAGAAGACGGCTTTATTTACAAACAATACCGGCCGACCAAATAACCAGTCTTGGCAATTTGGTGATTTTTTCGAAACACATACAAACATATGTACATACATACATATGTATGTACATATGTCTATATATTTTAAGAGAAGTATGTGTCTTTTTATTGTATTATGACATTTTGCGTTGAAAAAAGCATATTTAAATGCTTCACTATTTAATTTTAAAAACATTCTTATGCAAAAAGTCGGCAAATTTATGTTCATTTTACTACATATACATATGTATATTCTGTTGCAACAGTTTGTCATTGTGATGCTGTTCAGTGACGAATTTTCAAACAGGCCTTTTAAATTCTAAAGAGGTAACATTTTGTTGTTAATAAATATATAATTTAAGATTTACAATGTATTGTTTTGCAATTAAACGCCAAATAAATCAAAGTTTTAATTAAATTTTGTTTATGTTATTTGACATTACTGGTCAACACCTTATTGCATATAACTCGTGTTATGCGGTTTTTTGCTCTAATGATTATCTTAAAATATAAATACATACATGTGTATGTATACATTATATTATTATCTACATATGTACATACATTTCCCATTCAAAAAATATCAGTTGCTGATCTGTTGTTTTAAAAAGTTTAAAAAGTTTGTTTATTTTTTTATATACATATTTACTATTCAAATCCAATATGACAAATGCCTTTAATTAAAATGTTATGTTACTGTTAATATTAAGTCATTATTTCTTAGGTGACATAGTAACAAGGGATCATTGCCAACAACATTATTTTAAAACACAAGCTTAGACATTCGTACATACTTAGTTTTGTAATTACTTTAAACAATAAAATAATTACTTGTATATAATGATATATTTATGGTGATGGATCACACATTACTAGATAGTAAAAGACAAAGTAAGAAGTCGTTCAATTCTCTTTTTTGCAATCTATAATTGCTATACACTTTAAACGATTTACAAATAACTCTGACAATAATTGCCCCCTATGAAACCTAAAAAGTTATAGTCTGATGTCAAAAACGTAAGGCAAACATAAAGCTGTTTCACAGCCATTACCGAAAACATAACTACTAAATCGATATCGCAAGGCATCATACTAAATATGTTGAATAGCTTATTACAGCTTTAACAACGACAACAGGGTGCATTTTTAAGTAGTTTACATATCACATTATAGTCTAGGCGTTTTGTAAGCAAATTCTATATCAGTCAGTTTTTATGCAGTCGTCATTGAAAAGTATGTTCATAAATTAACGCGTAATGATTGGCCATTACCAAGTGCTTGCTGGGTATGCATGTATGTATGTAAAAAGTTTTCTAAATCCACAAAATATCACATTAGAAAACATGACGTCAAAACTTAATGTCTCGGGTGTAAAAAAAATTCAAGGGTCATTTTTTCAATAAATTTCATTTCATATAAAAATTTTATTGCGCAAAAATAAAAGAAGAAAAAGAAATTGTTCCCGAAATTAATAAAACAAATTAATGTTTCTGTTTGCCTCTATTAAATCATTATTATGGTTTTACAAAAATAACTATTTCACATAAGAAACTAAGTTTTGACAACGAACTTTCAAAGCGAACATAAAATACTCACACCCATTTTTGCATTATTCCATTTATTTATTATGTCACACATTAATTAAAAGTTTTTCAATAAAATCGGAAATGTATGTGAATTAAACAATAAAATACAACTATACATACATACGTACATAAATGTACATATATAGATAGTTATGTAAAAATGTTACAGTACATTACAAGACGATTTAAGTTTTTTATGTTAAAATGTATAAACTTTAGTAAAATGGTTTAATCTGCGAATTTCAAGGCTGTTTGTAATTTTGTTTAGAAAATTATATAAAGTCGAAACAGGCATTATAGACCAGAATGTATGTAACTTGTGTGCTGAACTGCACTGCGGGTTGATGTTACATGGAATAAAACAAGCTGTGATTAGGTTTTAACGAAAATCTTGTTAGTCTCATTCAACTATTGGCTGCAGCATTGTACTATAAACTGCGCTTTCTATTTACATTAGTTTTACGTGCCTTAGAAAATTTTATACATACATATTCATGTACATACATATTTAAATAAGCTCCAAGCCCTAATGCAAAATTTGTACGGTTAGGACTTGACTTTCTCGGGTTCTCCAACAAACATGGGCCTGCTGTTAAGTGGTCATGGTAACTTCATATAGATGACTTAAAAGCAAACAATTATTATCTTGATATACGTTGCTCAAACAACATGGCTAGCAGGGGGCTTAAAGATTGAACTTCCCTTATTGAAAAATAAATAAAAGATTCTTTTTGCAAACAGTTGGCAGTGTTGCCGTAAATTTTCCATTGCAAAAATTTGTGATGGTATTGCTATAGTGCCGACCACATTTACTGCATTGACAAGAGGCAACCTACAGTCAGTCTAATATAGTTATTATTAATAAATATAGTTTTTCGTAAACATCTTAATTTTAATGCTTATTATGAATTTTAATTGCAAATTAAAACTTTGACTAAATACAAATATTTCATATCGTAAAATATCGGCTTTTCGAGATACTCACTCTGCATATGTTTTGCAGATGTTTTTGCCATAAAATCGACTAATTGCTAGTAATTATTTTGATTTCGTTTTATTGTATGTTTATAAAAAATTTCACTATTATTAATTGATATTTCTGACGTCATTATACACATACATAAATATAAAATCCTATAAACACATTCATATACATACATATGTACATACATATATACACACATACATACATATGTGTACGCACTTACACAGTCAGATTATGGCCGACTAGAGTAGATCAATGAGGTCACTTTTGTTTAAGTTCTAGTGGATAATTGAATAAACATGTTGAGTTGCAATTTTTTTGCGCTTACTTTGGCATACATTTCGAGATTTATAAGCGTTTAAGTATGTGATATATAGACAAGTACAAACGCGCAACAATTTACAGTGTTTGACAAAAGAGAATTTTATTTATAAAATTTTATGTTAACGGTTAGGTATATTCAATATATTTCTAACGGTTTATTTACCACCTACATATGTATACATTAATTAAAAAAAAAATTAAAGAACTTTAAATGATTGTAAATGACAAGGCTATAGAGTATATGCTTTACATATAAGTTTGTTATTTTTATTTATTTCCAATTTAATAAAAAAATGTTGGACTTTATTATGGACTCTAATAGTTAAAATTCTCATTACAAGGTCCCTAAATGCCCTGCAGTAGGCCCTATATACTGCTAATTGATCAGATATGATTGCCCATAAATAGAGGTACACTGAAAGAAAAAACATTTGTTTAGACACTAAAACGGTTTCATTAAATATGCTGCATTATTTTAATAAAACTTTACTTCAATATAAAGTAAAATTACATTGATTACATGTTCATTAAACGAATTTAAGGAAAATATTAGTAAATCCAAGGAAAAACGTTTTATTAAGCCAATGAATCGCCTTCATGTGGTCAATTTCTGGTTTCATTCCATTTATGAAAATATTTTACATACTAGTTAAGCAGGTTCATATGTGTGATGAAACATTCTCGATTCATTAACTAACTTTCAATGGCAGATTTCATTGATGCAATGTAGAAATTCATTGTCTGAGTAAAGGGTTGAAAACATTAACTTAAAAAACATTATAATTAATTATAATTCAAGTTTTCTCAGCCCCCCAATGACGTACGGACACGTTAT
>NDXZ01032474.1:0-11680 GCA_003055125.1 Paykullia maculata
GGCAATATTCATCTACGGAAATATCCTCCTCCACATCATCCAAGCAATTTTTATTTCCCCCGGTGTGCCCTAATCTGCTGAACCATTCCTTGAGATCATAAATGTCGTACCAGAACAATTTTTCCACAATGTATGGATGTTTTCTTCGGCCAATCGCAAAATCGTGAGAAATTTTGTATGTTATATAAAATAGTGTATATGTGTCCTACGAGTTGACTCCAAATAATATATTGTTAAAAAATAGTGTATATCAATATACGATTTTATTTTGTTATGAAATAATAAAATTAGTGAGTAATAAAAATAGTGTATGCTTTTTATACACTATTTTTCTTTGAAATTATATCCAGAGTAACAACTAATTAAAACAGCATACCTGCACTTACACAATTATTAATGAAAAATTTCAAACACGCAATTATACGCAAATATTTCAATTGATCTTTTGACCCACATTGTCGAAGTAGAATTTCACCAAATTTTTACCACATTTAGAATCAGTTATGTAGATTCTTGTTATGCAATAAAAAATAATGATGTTCATGCGTATACATTATTGTTTTATTGAGGGGACGATATATACGGGTAAAGTATGTATTTGAAATATTTTTTTTTTATTAATTTCAGTTTATAATTATAATAAAAAGTCAAATTTTCGTACAGTATGGGTACGAAACATATTTTATGTCATTTTTAAAGCAACAATAGGCCATCCCTTTTCTTAAAATTTCAAGGTATAGAAGCTTGCAAATAAAATAAAGATGTTTTATCGTCTATTTTGATAGCTTTTAAACTCTAATTTTCTATACTTTGGGTGGTTTATTATTTGGTGCATTATTAAGTCTCGAAATCTCTGCGTGCAAAGTCTAATACAACGAAATTAAACAACGTATTTTGCGCCTACCTAATAAATTGGAGTTTTTTTAATTACATATCTGAAACCTAAGAAATAATTTTTATAATTGTAATTTCAGGACAAATCAGATACAGGCGTAAGACGTTTACTTGATAATGGAACCTTACCTTTAGATCGTCTATTGGTTGAAACCGATTCACCATTTATGTATCCCAATACAAGGGCTTCTAAGCTACCACAACACGTTAAGACTGGCATCACAGAACGTTCTCTTTTGTACTTACACAGGTTTGGAATTTTATGAAAACCTTGTTACATTCTTTTAACAATTCACATTTTTTTCTACAGATACTGTACATTTCAGCGCAATGAACCCTGCAGCTTACCCGCCATTGTCGAAATGATTGCCGCCTTTATGAAAAAGACCCCCGATGAAGTGGCATTAGCTACAGCTTTTAATGCTTTAAAACTTTTTGGTCTTTCTTAAATTTACCTAAGATTTTAGGAGTTGGCGTGTGGTAAAAAGTGATGCTAAGTTTTTTCTTTCTTTAAATCAAGTGCCAAACACACACACACACACACACAAACGTTACGAAAACTACACTAATAAACACTTTTAAAATATTTTTGTTGTTAATTTGCTTAGCAAAAAATACGATTTAAATACGATTTAAAATCTTGAAAAAAAAACAAACACAAAACGAAACTAAACAAGTGCCTTAAAATATAGAACAATTATAAACTTTAAACATAAAGAAAAAATCAATTTAACAATTAACGACGTCTTATTTGTGACGATACAATAGGATGATAAGTTTTTATATTAAGTATTTTTCATCAATTTCTGGTGAAACATTTTCAAACGGTTGTTAAAAAAAATTATAATAATTTTAATTTTTCTTTAAAATATGCAAGTGTCTTATTCGGTTGGAAATGAGTCCACTTTAAAAATTTCAACAAAAAAAATCGAATTTTATTGTTTAATAAATACATATGTCATACGAAAACGTGTAAAACGTGTTTAAAAAAAAAAAGTTGAATAATCCCATTGTAAACAAGACAAAATGTGTTAGTCTTTTTGTATTGAAAAAAAAAACAATGGAATTGTATTTTATAACAAACAGCTTATGAAAGCTATTGCTTTTTTATGCTAATTATTTTTATTTTGTTTTTTTTTTAAGCAACAGCTTGTAATATTTATTTTTTTACGTTTTTATAAATAAAAAAACTAGCATAGTCAATTTTTAAATTATTAACATGAAAACAAAGTTTCTATAAAAAATATGGGTTTAGATTTAAATACATACCTTTATTTTTGATGCCAATTTAAATATTTTTTTAAACATTTAATATTTATGTAAATATATTTTAAAATCTCTCGCTTATATCATTAGCTTTCCTTTTATTTTACAATTATTTTAATCATTTATTTTTATTGTGTTCCACTATTTACATATACATACATATTTTTTATATACATATTCATAAATGCATATACATTTTTAGTTTTGTTAGTTCATGCCGCATGATGTATAGACATATACATATATCGAAATAATAAAAAAAAGTTAATAAAATTAATTTTCTAAATACTTTATACATTTTTGTACTTTTGTTATAGTATACTCATTTTATTTTTTGCATACCCAAAAAAAAAAAATATATTAGAATAAACAATTAAAAAAATAGATATTATTTAAAAAATGAATTTATATATGTACATACATATGTATTAAAAATATTAATCAAAAAGTCTTGTTGAATTGTGCTAAAAAATATTATTAATTTTAAGGCCTTTAATCGTGAAATAAAAAATGTATCCTAATGGAAAAATTTTAAAAAAGTATTTTTTATTTTTGCGTACTTGTTTTGTGATATATGTATGCACATACATACCTACATTAGTAAGTACCGAGTGTTTAGATTGATTTACAAATTCGAATAATTCACTCATTGTTGCAATTTGCACTCTATAAAATGTACGTGAATTTTCAAAGCAAACATTTAATAGAGTAGGTATGTATTAAAAAAAACTATCAACATTTAAAATAGATAATGGATGAGAAAATATTATTTAAAATGCGAAACTTTTTTTTGTGTTTTGTTTATACTATTTATTTATTATGAAATACTTCTGCAAGTTGGAAGAATCAAATTTATTTGTTTATTAACAAAGAAATACAAAAGTAATGGAAAATAAATTGAAATAAATGAATAAGTGTATTTCTGTGTGCAATAATGAAAAATTTTAAGTCGAAACCCGTTGTTACCACGCTGTCTAAGAGACTTTCGCTTTAACCTTGGTTAACTCAATAATAAACTTGTGAAATATGACTTTATTTTTATTTATTTATAACCATCATTACCAATAACATTTAATTTATCTTCATTTCTATAACATAATTTTATTTAATAAAAAAAAAATTTATAGTGCAATAAATTTTATCACTTGATTGTAGATTTTGTTCTTTCTTAAATTTTATTAAAAATGTTATGTTAGAATGTATTTTGTTAGCTGAGTTACTTATAAATGCAATACTTATTTAAATTTATATTTGTTAGTCTATCAACTACAAGCCAATGGAAACAGATGATTTTTTGTAATAAATAGATAAATACGTCGTATTTCAAACAAAAAAAAAACTTGATTTTTTGTCAGAAAAGCCAAAATTTTTAATATCTATTGGAATATGTACATATGTATGCAAATCATGTTCGTCGATCATTGCTAAACATTTACATTTTTTATACAATAAGTTTCATAACCTTTACAAAAAACGTTGTATTTCATTGTGCTGTTCGAATTTTTTCAGTTTATGCAAATTGTCCCACCACACCTTTAAACGATGCTTTAAAATTAATTCAAACCACGGTGTCAGGGGAGCATCAAATGATTTAATCTCTTCATCAATATTTTGACGCTTTACGTAACGTACTTCACTTACTTCGTTCGCGTTGGGTTTTAGGTCAACATCTTTTTGCAAGAAAAGAATATAGTCAATTTCATGTTCACCCCAAGTGCCATCTCCCGTATTTGCATAATGTATCCTAGTCAAGTAGTGAAAATATTCTGGTCTTATTTGATTCGTGGGTATACCCAGTTCATAGTTAAGACGACGTTGGGCAGCTTTGCGTATACCAAAAGCATTGAGCTCTACACGTTCGGTTTCTATATCATGTAGCGGATGACTGCAGCAGGCATTTGTATAGGTATTGGGGAATGTGATCTATTGCAATGCAGTTATTAAAAACAGTAATAGAACTGGGAAATAAGAATTTCAAAGGCTTACCTTTTGTTTAGATCTCCTTTGGACTAACATTTCACCTTTGGTATTGAACAGGAACACGGAAAATGCTCGATGTAGCTTTACTTCTTTGGTTTTTTCATGTACATGATGGCAGTCTGCTTTTGTTGTAAAGCCAATAGCTTTATCGTTCTGGTCCACCAATATACACTGTTCCTTTAGTGCTTGTTGTTGCAAAACGTCATGCTGCTTGTGTGGACTTTTGGTTTCCTTTGCTGTCACGGAGGACACACATGTCCGAATTTGTTGTTTATATATCAGTTGGAAGACGTTTTTGTTCAGCGCACCTATCATTTTCTGCCTTTTTTTGTGCTTTTCACTTGCAAGTTAAATGACAACTGCCAATAGAGTTCTTAAAGTATTGAGTATTTGGGTTTTATGTACCCAAGTACTCAATACCAACTTCTTTGTGAGTACTAAATATTTAAGAAAAAATAACAACTAACAGCCCATTTAAGCTGTTGCCAAATTAATCAGTTCTTATTTTCGGCCAAAACAGCTTTAAATTAAATTATTATTCATAATTAAACTAATAATACGTTAAAGTATTTGGCACCCAAAAGAAGTACTGAGTATTCGAGTAGTCAAAAGTAACCATAATGTAAACACTATTGGCCAAGATCAAGATGTCTTTATTTGCAAGGTGACTGCATTAATTCACTAAATACATCCAGCAAAAACACAAGCAAATAACACTGATGCTACACAACCGTTTGTTCTTTTCGTCATAAAAAAAACAAAACAAAAGTTTCATGACATTCTTTAATTTGACAGATAGTTGAAAATATTTACGCTGCAAAAAGCAAACAGTTGTATTTTTAGATATACAGGCGCATAATGGATCGCAGTTTACTGTCAAATACCATATATAAAATATTATAGTAAATTTGTTATTCTTACATACAAATATGACTACATACGTAATGGAAATTTACGTTAATAATAATATTATTTAGAAATCGATTAAAGTACCAATAATATATATTATTTACTTATATTAATTTGTATGGAGCAGTTGTTTTTTGTGTTTTTTATTAAAAGTATCATATTATAGAATGTATTTGATTTTCATTTCTCTCAGCGTACTTCAATCAATCTTCACACAGTTCTGTTTATTTTCAAAGTAACCATAGTACATTTTTAGACAACTCTGCATGAGTATAATGATTTTTTATAATTAATTTGCATAAAGAGAGCAGAGAAGCAAGTGTAGTGTAATTTTTTCTGAAGTAGAAAAACAAAACAATATTTCTTGCTAAAAAATGGTAACATTACGCCCTATAAATGTATTAAGTTCGATATTAAATAATTTCTTACTTAATAGATACGCTTCATTTTGATACAAAATCGTGCAGGCAAGACTCGTTTGGCCAAATGGTATATGAACTTTGATGACGATGAAAAACAAAAACTAATCGAAGAAGTGCATGCAGTAGTTACTGTGAGGGATGCCAAGCATACCAACTTTGTAGAGGTATACTAATTGTCAGCTCATAATTTTAATAATAATCTATTGAAGTTCTTATCACTTTTAGTTCCGTAACTTTAAAATTGTTTATCGCCGTTATGCGGGTCTTTATTTTTGTATATGTGTGGATGTCAATGATAATAATCTTTGCTACTTGGAGGCCATACATAATTTCGTAGAAGTTCTTAACGAATATTTCCACAATGTCTGCGAACTGGATTTAGTGTTCAACTTCTATAAAGTATATACTGTGGTAGATGAAATGTTTCTCGCCGGCGAGATACGTGAAACATCACAAACCAAAGTGTTGAAACAACTCTTAACTTTAAATTCTTTAGAGTAAAAAAAAAAAATTTCATATGTTGTGTAAAGAAGTGGTCCATCATTCCATTGTATTTTGTGTACACATATGTGGTTGCATGATATACGTTTTCACTATCCTAAATTATATACTAAAAAATAGACGTCAACATTGAATATTCATTTAAATGGCTCTTACTGTAAAATGTCTTGGAAGTGATTTATTTTTACCAAATCCGTATTAAAAATTTGTCTTTACTATGTGCAAACTAAACTAATTTAGCAAAAAGGATTCCCAAAAAAAATCGTTCAAATATTTAAATAATATTGTTAACCTAATCAAATAAATGTATTATATAAAAAAAGCAACATAATTACTGTTACCACATTTTTGAAGGGTTCTTTTCACTTGGATAATATTAATATATGTACATTTGATGGATAATAAAAACAGTACATGCAGGTCTGATATATTAGTACAGATTATATCGCAATACTTTTTAAGATTTGATAAGTATATGTATATTACTTAAGAATGGATGATTATTCGAATAAATATATGATCAAAAGACTAACTGCCTGGCCCACTAAATGCGAACGATATTTTCTTTCGAATAAATATATTTCAAACAAAAACAAATTTAAACTTTTTATTTTGTTTGAAATATATTAATTCGAAAGAAAATGTCGTTCGCATTTTGTGGGCCAGGCAGTAAATTAAATAGGGAAAATTTAAAATTGTAATGAAAATAAAAATATTTTTACACATTATTAGTTTGCCATATTATGACACTCGGCATTATACATATACATATGGTTCACAATTGAGATTTAAATTTGCAATTATTCTCTTACTCAGCGCATATATATATATACATATGTATGTGTGTACATATGTATCTGTATTCGATTCCAATTCAGATTTTTTTAAAAATTTGATTTATTTTTTAACGGTATTTTTAAAATAAAGAAAGGTACCTATTATTTTATTTTGCCTCTTCCTATATTTGAATTTTTTTCTAACACGATTATAGCTTTGTATATATTGTGCATTTCAAAGCAAAGGAAAACCGAAAGTTAACAAGAGCACTATGCTTGGCTGAGCCAAATCTTATATACCCTTCACCACGTGTGGCCCAATTGGTACAGTGGTCCAATTTTTTTCAAAATCTCAAAGCTGTAAAACAATAATTTTTTTGTTGAAAAAAAAGTCGCCTATTTTTTGCTTATATCTCAGCCGGTTATGGATGGATCTTGCCAGTTTTCAATACCGATTTTCTCGAAAGTATTTTCAAAACTGACTTATGGGCGCTACAAAAACTTGATTTAAACTAGCACACGGACAGACGGACTAACTACAACCCTAGCCGACCTATGGGAGCTACGAAAACTTACTTTTAACCAACACACGGACATATCTAAATCGACTTCCTAATCTAAAGGGATTTTTGCCACCTGTGGTGAAGGGTATGAAAAGATAGAACCGCCCAAAAATTGTAAAACTTTAGGGTGGAATTGCCTTATTAAGGTATAAGACATAAGGATAACGTTTTTTCTTAATTTTATGTATGTGAAGTTTCATATTAACCCCAATTATTATTTTTATATGTGAAGCTTAACGAGAACATCAATTTCGATTTTTATCAGATGAAATGATTTAATGACATTCCATCATTGTTGCTACTATTTTTCACCCATTTACATCAAAAGCTATCGATTAGCTTACAGTACGTACCGACTACTTTCTTCTAACTGATTACTCATTATTTAAGCATCACTAGTGACGGTGATGTGTAAGTCGTCGCCATCTTTTGTTGGAAAAAATTTGCTTTCTACAAAAGTTAACTTTTTTAATAACTACGTTTTAAATTAAATAGAAAATAAAACTAAAATAATATATTTTTAAAAATTCAATTAAATAATTTACGTTAACGCCTTTTAAAATTTCTACACGCAATATTAAATTAAATACATTTATTGTCCACGTCAAACAAGTGAAGAAAAAAACGAAAGAAAAAGTGATTTGCAAGACTTGCAAAGGAAGAAAAATACGTAGAAAAATATTGTGCGAGAACCTTCAGATAATATAAAAGTTAATAATTTATTTAAAAAAGTTGATAATTAAATTTTATTTAAGCCAACTGAACATCAACGTAAGAAAAAAAATCACCAACGCAACAACAAAATGTCAGCTATAAATCCAGAATAGTAAGTTGAAATTAAAAAGAAAAGAAAAACGAAAATTTTCATTGTTTGGTCGGGCCAAAAGAAGAAAAGTAAAACAAAAAGAAGCTAGTTTGCGACGTCATTTTTTTATTCTAGTGTATTTCTATGTGTTGTTTTTGTTTGCTGATTAAGTCTATGAAAGACGACGGCAACGGCCCACTCCCATTTTTATTATGTTTCTAATGGAACAAAAACGACCCCCTACAAATATGTAGATAACTACAATAACAATATCAAAGGTTACCAATATCACTGATAATTTTGCAAAGGGATGTTGCTTAGTTAAAATGCATTTAATAACAACACCACCATTTTTCCTATTCTTTCGTATTTGTTTGTATGTATGTACGTACAAATGCTGTTTTTTTGATGACTGGCTTTGTGTGATGGGTACATAAATACATATGTACATACATGCATACATATGTACATATTTTTTCTGTTGAAAATTGTTACCGATAAAAATGTTAAATGTTCTTTGACTTTTTATATAATACAAACCTTTGTTACCAATTATTTTAATATGTTTTTATTCGCATTTTATTAGGAAAAATATTAAGTAAGTACTCAGTTGCAAAATAATTACGTGAACTAAAATAACTATAATAAAGGGGCGGATGAGTCACGATCTTACGTTTATTTTAGTGTTTTTCTTTATTGTTTGCTTTTCTGTGCGCTTGGTAGGTACCTTTTTACATACATTATGTTCCTATGTATGTATATGTATGTACATGTACATAATATATATGTACATATGTATGTACCTATATGTTGTTTATTATTTTTTATGCTTACACCAAAATAAATGGACACAGTTTTGCACAGGTAATTTTGGCATAAGGACGAAGCCTCCTTTTAGTTTTATACGTATGATATTGTTTATAGGTGTCGTATTTAATTTTGTTTTAGGAATGTTCTTGAAAATTAAATTTTTGATACTTCTAGTTGTTGCACAGACCGGTAACTAAAGGGGGTTATATAAAGGTGTAAAACTTTAAATTGAAACAAACAATGTATTTAGATGACATGTACTTTTGACCAAAAAAATGATTTTATTAGTGGGACAACTTTACGACAATAGTGTCTTAACTTGATTTCGGGCATGTGGGTTGCACCAATCATTTAGAGTCGGGTCTTAAAAGTGGTTACAATGTTACTGATTTGATCACATAAATCCATGATTTCACTTAATCTAAGAGAAACAATTTTAGATGTGCTAAATCGTACGGGTCAACAAAGGTCTTTGATGCTTAGGTACCTACTAATCCTAGACTTTTGTGGAAGAAGTGTTTGGTACCTGCAAATTATTTTGGGGACCCAAAACATATTAGCATGCCAAATACTATGCTCTTCATATGCTTTAAGATGCTTGAACTAAACTACAATTTTAAAAATAGTATAGCATTTGCAAGCATTCTTTCTGCGTAAGTACATATGATAACACAATTTCTAGATTTAACAACCTTATGGCAGTGTAAAACCTGTTGAAATGAAATCTTAGAAAAACATTTAAGTATCAAAATATCAGAAATATTTAAGAAAAAATTGGTACTGCCCACCAGCATAATTAACAGTCTATAAACAGCTAAGGTACAAAAGTATAAACCAAAAACCTTGACTGTTTTTTTTACTAAATTTATGTTATGTTATTTTTGGGTAACTTATTATAATTAAAATTTTTAAGGCAAATCTTTTAGCAATTTCTTAAAATTTGAATTATGTAAACCCGAAATGTAGGTTCAGAACGGAGGGTGTTGCACTCACCCTATACAAAGAAAAAGTATTTTATGATTATAAATCGAATCGACTTTGAAAGAAAATATATTGTATGCTATAAGTAGGTATTTTGCAAATTATAATCACTATCTGACTTTTTATAGAAGAATTTACATTATCAAAACATTTAGTTTTCTGATTTTAATATAGAGGTTTTTATATCTGCAAAGATAGTGTATCGCTTAATGCTACTTGATTTGTGCGATTTGTTTTTATAACAAAAAATAAATTCGCTTTATACTAATGAGGTTTATTTTAAAATGTTTGTTTTTATAGTAAATTATGTCCAAATATCTTATCATTTTCTCTAAGACTTCTTTGATCTTAATTAGATTTTGTTATAACCTTTAGACAAGTTTAAGCTTTGCCTTAAAAGTTTAATGTTGTTACTAAGGAATAATTTCAAAATATATTTGATGAACATTAAAAAACCGCAGCTATATATTCAAAATAAAAAACTTTTCTGTGTTACTCTTGAAAAATTTTTAATACAATAAAATTTTCTGTTAGCACATCGACGAAATACCCGCAACTTTTATTTAAAATATATAAAAATTGCATGACTATTTTTATATTCATAATCAATTTTTAACAAAGGCCCGTTTAGTTCAATATTTATAGAAGACTAGCTTAAACTCGGTCTGCTTCGCTACCCCAAACGTAATGATTTTATTAACCAAAAGGTTTCTATAAACATTAAAAGTACCGTTTGCTGTTTTTAGGTCAAAAGTGTTTATTCAAGGATCAATAGGCCTTAATTTCTCATTTCTAGACTCATAAACTCAAAATATGTACAAAAGTACTTTTCGCCCGGGCCTCAAAAAAGTCCTTTCGTTAGTACTTTTTTCATCCCCATTCCAGTATCAATTTTTTTTTCAAATGGAAGTCTGTGTAGTAGTTGAAGTGAACCTTTACATGAATTCTATCAAAAATCGGATAAAAAATTTATTTAAAAAAGTTCCAAAAAAGTACAATTTTTATCCTTATAAAATTGAATTTCCAAAAACGTATTCATATTTTTGCAGGAGTACTGATCGCAGTTAAAATCATATTTCCAACTTTATTGGTTAAGAAGTTGCAAGGGGCCCCGAAAAAGTACCAAAATTAAATTTTTACCCCTTTAGCTCCTGAATTTGAAAAAAGTACCAAACACCCGCCCGCATATTTTTTGAGTGGAATACAATGACTTTAATTTTGTTTGTATCTTGTTTGGTTTAGAAGATATAAGGTTACCGATATTTCCCCTTTATAACCTTTTTTATCCGTTTGGGCTGGGCGATGATGAATCAGAAACGTATATAGATGAAAAGTGGGCATGGCATCCAAAATTTCCACAAAATTTTTTGCCTATTGTTCCTTTGAGGCTTTCAGTAACATGCTGTAAAAATTTCAGAAAAAATCGGTTCAACAGTGTGGCCAATAACTGGCTGAAATATAAGCAAAAAAACTATTAGGAAGCGAAAGGTATTTAAAGTCTAAGAAAATTTTATTTTTATTATGTAAAATTTTGTCCATATAGGGGTTTCGCCCATATCTTTGCGGATACTGGGCCAAATAGTTAATTTTTTTTAATATCCTTATAGGCATGCATGTCTTACACACAAATATAATTAATTTTAGGCACCATGAAATGGTCTAAACTAAAAATTAAAAATGGCCCCAATTTTTTACATTGAAAACAACAACACGAAAGTTTGGGGCCATTTTTCGTTTTTGAAATCACCCCAAACTTTTTTAAATTTTGGGGCC
>NDXZ01032481.1:0-10551 GCA_003055125.1 Paykullia maculata
TAGTTAAAAAACATTTTAATTTTAGAGAAAAAGTTATTATAATATTAATAAAATAAATCTTTTAATTTTATTCTGGCTTGAGTTCAGTTTTTTAAATTTCTAAGAAATGTGATTAAACAAAAAGATTGTTAAAAACAATCAACTGCTTTCATGCGTTCTAACTGATAGCTAGAGCAGGATAAAACTAGTGATGATAAAGAATAATAATATAAAAAGATAAGTAGAAAATAGTTGTTGTAGTAAATTTCATTCTCACTCATCAAGTTGTAGTAAAAATGAATATGTATAGGCGACAAGCAATCACCATACCCTATTTCCTAATAAACTGTGAGTTACATAGATGATATTTACATCCAACACTAATACCGATCAAATAGTGCTGATGATGAAGCCGTAGCTGCTTTAGAAAATGCATTCCACTCGGCTAGTGTCAGCAAAACTTACTTTTTAATTATTATTCATTTATTATCACAAAAAAACAAAAATTGAACTCAAGCCAGAACAAAATTAAAAATAATTGTCTTAAAACAAACATTTGTAGAAAAATTCTATAATAATTATACTTTTATACTCAAAATTTTGAAAATTGGTATAAATTTAAAAAATTCTCATCAATTTTTAGTTTTGAGAAATATGTATACTTGGGAAATCTTTTAATTAGCAGCAAAATGTTGGTCATTATCTTTACAAGTGCTTTAAAATAAAACTCAACACACCACTCTCGTACTGATACACATAAATATAAATGTATATTTTTCAATACATACATTTATTTCCTTCTCCCCCTTCATTTAGCCTTTTTCCGTTTTTTTTTGTTTTTTTTTTTTTGTTTTGGTTTATGTGATTTTTCTTTTCTTTTGACTCTTTTGTTTACTTTTTTATGATAATGGCTTCGTGTTGAAAAACTTAAATAAAAAAGACTAAAATCCTAAAAACTTATAGTCGTAATAACGACAAAATTTATAACCTTGATTTGGCAGATACATACATACATATATACTCAATTTACTCTGCAAACATACATACATACATACAGACATACATGTTTGTAGGTGGGTGAGTAAATAATGATAAAGAAGACGACATTATCGTCTGTGTTGCTATTGTTGTTGTTGCTTTTCATGATTAAACCTATGATGAGTTCTAACGTAGCGTAGATTGGTGGGTGGTTTATTTTGAATTCATTTCTTTTTTTATATTTGTATTAAATAGTCATTATTTAGGGGTCTTTGCCATACAAAACCAACAACAACAAACAATGAAAGTGGAAACAGAAGAAGGTAATAAACTAAGAAACAAATAAAAATTATGTTAAAACATGCAAATATGTGTTAAATTTGATTTATAATAAACTATTGTGCATATACGATTACACTACAAAATATATGTACATTTATGAAAAGTTATAAATTTAAAACAAACACAAAAGTTTTGTATTTTAATAAAACAGTAACGACATGTAATTATAGGAAGGTTTTAGCATGGTACCTAAAGATAATGATAATGAAATATCTAAATGGGGTGTCTCTATGATAGCCAGATTAGTTCGACGTTAAAGTTTCTTAATAACGATATATTTGTTTATAATAGCACACATACAACTATGTATTTAATAAATAAATTTTTTAACACTTTTTTTCGTTTAAAAATTAAATTTATTAATACATAATGAAAAAATTAGGAAAACTTACTTTACAAAATTCTAATTTTTTTCTATCAAACAATAATTTATAGCAGAACTATAAAACTTCTTTTATAAAAATTTAATGAATTAATGGAATTGTGTTGTTATTAATGTAAAAGTTAGCAAGTAACTATACTTAATTCAATTAGGTCCTTGATCTTTGAGACAACTGTTTTTTTTCAGTAAGTGCCTGACATATTGGTCGTTGCTGTATTTATAACAACCAAATAAATTAACATTACAAATTTTTATTTACATACACACATCTGTATACTTTAATATACATACACAAATGTGTCTACACAACCATTAAACACAAAATTGTGTTATTGATAATGTAAGTTTTCTGGTAAAAATATAATATATAGCTTTAATATGATAATTTTATATCCTTTTATTTATTTATTTTTTTTGTTAAAAATATTTGTAATACACTAGGTAATTACATATTAATAAAGCCTCCTTTAATGGGCTTAAAGTAATAAATCATACATAAAATTTGTTTATTTTAATTTTGCTTTGTAGTTGCTTATATATTTAAATTTTTTTCTGATTTTATGCTGTATCATTATTAATAACTTTACCTTTACTCGCCGGCGGTTTTCTGGTAGCCCAATTTGTTCTAATTGAACGTGAGCCCAGCCATTGTCCATTCATGGCCGTTATGGCACTTTCAGCTTCCTATTAGAAAAAAAAGAAAGAAAAATAATAAAAAAAATTGTAATGAAAATGAATTAAACGAAACAAAAAAGATTGCAGCTTTCTTCAAGATGTTTTTTCTTTAATTATTAATTTAGCACATCGAAAAAGGCTTTTAATTTAATGCGTCTTTTTAAAACTTACCAATTTTTTCACAAAAGATACAAAGCCATAACCCTTTGATTTTAAAGTTTGTGGATCACGTACAACACGACAATCGCTGGAAAGGAAGAAGAAAGTAAAACTCAACGTTAATGAAATATATTTTTTATCTTTAACTTTTATGTTCATTGCTTGTGGAAAATGTTAAAAAGTTTATTGAGAACTCCCCTGTGTTTATGTGTGAGATAATTAATTCAAAAGTTGCCAGTTTTCCTTCTTGCGAATGAGAACCGTTAACAATTTTTCATAAGAAGTAATTTTATCTTACAGTTTTATGCCAATGGAAACCTTGTTTTTCTCTACATGACAAATATTAATAAAAAATATTATGTACACGCATAGAGAAAACATGGTTGAGTATTTTTCTCCGGGGGTATATTGGATGGTAACAAGAAATTAATTTTAGATTTTTCATCGGGGCAAAAGTTTAATTCAAATCAGATCAAGGACCCGCGAAACTCAACTCAGAAATGTCCTTTTTCAAAAAACTAAAAAACAGTGGAAAAAAATTAAATTTCTTAAGCTAATTCCGTATACAAAACACTTATAGTAAGCTTAAAGTGTGTTTCAAATTTTTTCAATTCGGTGCAAGGACACGCTCACCTCCCATATATATATCCTTAAAGTTAAAAATGGTATAAAAGTTACAAAAATTATTAGAATTGGTCGAAAAATTTTACATATTTGACAATAAATATGTACGCAAGGATATATAATAATAAGAGAATAAAGTTGTAATTTGGCGTAACAAAATATCTATCCTTGAAATTTCTTGAAATCCGTGTATTATATTACGCAAAATATTGCAAATAAAATATGTAAAAATGTACTCTTCACATTGTTTTCTTAAGTTTATTTTAAATTTAAAACCTCATAACAACTAAGCTAATGCTTGTAATATAATATAATGCTTGGATGATTCGGAAGACAATATAAGGCGGATCAGTGCCAAGGAACAGCTTCAAATTCCTTAAAGAAATGTTAAAAATTAGTTTTCCATAATGAGCTACATGTACATATCTGAAACCACATTCAAAACTAAAGTCGAAAAGTATCATTTTAAGGGCCACTGTTATGACCTATCTATAAAGTGTGTGATAACTAAAGGTAAGCTTAGCTAAAGTGAAAAACAAAGTTAAATTTAATTATCGCAATTTCCATTAAAAATAAATGTTATAATTTTTTTATTATGGAAATATTGGTTTTTGTTTACCACAGACCACAACCTTTTACATACAAAATGGCAGGTTTGAACAGTTGAAAAAGAAAAAATGGCACCTGTATCTAGTGCATTAATTTTACAAACCTTACGTTAAAAAATAAAGGTAAGAAAAACTTTTCTTTAGTTTATCGTTCACTTGTAGATAAAAGTGTATTTTTAATATTGAAAAACTAGTTATCTGTCAGATATTATCCTTACTTTAGCTATTGGTAAGTTGTAATAATGGCCCTTAAACTTTTTATCACATATGTATGAATATCGATGTAAAGGCTCAACACAGGTTGTAGATTTTCCAATTGCTTTGTTTTTTTTTTTTTGTGCAGCACTGTACAACGAGATAAGATGTTTAGTACATCAAATAAATTTATTTCATTTAATATTACCCAAACGTTTAAGTTACAAGAGAAAGCAATATTAGAATACGTAAGTTTGTTGTTTTTGTTGTTATTTTATCATTTTTAAATAAGTTATTAAAATGGCAGAAAAAAGTTTTTGCCACAAACAAAAGCTCCAGAAAAAAAAAACAATAATAAACTTTATTTAAGAAGCTAAACAAAAAATTGTTAGGATCATATTGGAAAACAAAATTATAAAAACAAATTACTGATGAACATTGTGTTTGTGAACTTAATTGTTTGAATAAAAATTTATTAGTTAGTTAGTCAAATATGTTACTATTTTTACGGCAAAAAATCAATTAGTAAATTCACTGTTCAAAAAGATTTGCGGGAGTAAACAGTAAACACTTTGGGGTTGCATAGAACCTTATATGTCTATATTTTTAAAACTGCAAAAATTTTTAAACATTCTTTGCAAAAAAGTGTTACAACTTGTGTGAAAATCTTTTAAAGAGGTTGGTTGGTGGTACACAATATTTGGAAAAAAATTAAGACGGAAAACTTCGTGCAACTAATAAAGTCTTAAATAAATATGAGCATAAAAATTCACTTTCTCAACAGTCATCATATTGATTACATTCAGTATATTAAAGAATTTAAATTACCATTTTCGTCCGCACCGAATCTTTGTTATTGTAATGCGTGAAAAGTTATAGTTTTCGGTCGTTTGGCCGTTTTCATGTTATTGACTATATACATATATATGTTATGAAAAATTGTTTTAAATAAACCTTACCACATGCTTCTGGGCAAAAAATTATTTCTTTGTTGTATTTTTATTATTGGCGAATTTTTAAAAACAAATTTTGCATAAAAAATATTTTTTTCGGCACTCTTAAAGTAGTGAGCAAATTTATTAACAATGTAAGCATGTATTCAAGATAATTTTTTTTGTCGAATTTTGGATTTTTCATCTTACTGCATAAGACAAGTAATTCCCGAGTTATACTAACATCCCAGCAAAAACTACTGCTTCGCCGTAAGTAGGTTTGTAAGGGAATGTCAAGGTCCTATTGCTTACAAACCTACTAACGTATGGCATGAAATTTGTTTGCGATGTCCCATTTTGGCGCATTTCCTTTTAAATGCTTATTTCAGCGTTGTGAATATATAATGGAATCATGGGCTTTTGTTGCTTTTTTAGCTCTATTTTTGCTCTTTTTTTGTTGCATCATCCAAAGTTAAAAACTTTTTTCTCACTGCTATACAGTAGTGTTTTCTAATATGCCCAACTGAAGGGCAATGTGTAAACATTTACCATTTTCTGCCTTACATTTTTGCATTTGTAAAGGCAATATATAGGTGCTTTCTCCGAAGCCCATTCATATGCCAATAAAAAGTATATACTGCTTACAAATTTTCGATTATTTTTTGCTGGGATATGTCATGCAACTGCCTTCATTTTTGACATAAAGCTATATTTTGAAAACTACAGCTGATAAATATATTCTATTTATATATTTGAAATTTTCATAACATATGTAATCAATAGCAGCTTAAATTTGTCTGGAAACAAGCCAAAACTTAAATTTTGTAAAGTAGTGTAATGTACATAATTTTTTTAAATAAAATCTAAAATTGAAAATTTTTTTTAATGTTAATGACACTTAGTGGAAAAAATAAGGGGTTCATTATTAACATAATATTTTTTAGAATTTTTAAAATACCACTTTTGAGAAAAATGTCCACGAAATAAAAATCGAGATATTTAGATAATTTTTTTTTCTAAGAAAAATAAGTTTTACACACTATTTAAATGGAAATTTTATTGCCCGGTAAATGAGATCAACATAAATAACGCAACTTATATTGATCAAAATATATAAGTATATAGTTATGTAAATCTACTTTAGTACATTTTTGTCAATTTTTCGAAGTTTCAAATCGTTATATTTCGGGACCTAGATGCCAGGGATAACTTTTGCACCAAATTTGATTAAATTCAAAAGGATGAAGGTGCATTGTTGGTTGATTTTAAATGGAATAAGCCAATAATTACTTTCTGTTTTTCGATTTTCAATTTCATTTGCTTTTTTAATTGCATTTGAATTGGTTTGTTTTTTTTTTCGTTGTTGTTATTAACAACATAATATACTTTAATAAAATAATGATTTCTTAACTATATCTTGAGTTTTAAGTAATTGAATATAAAATATTTAAAATAAAATATTCTTTCCGGGAATACCCGGCACTCTCTCTCCTCGGAAGTCTGGGAAATTCCAAACCCTAGTGTATAGCTTACTTAGTTTTTGGAGCTTTCGAAATCAGATCTCAACAATAAAACTTTCTTAAGTCGTATTCTGAATTTGTTGTGTGGAATCAAAAAATTCTACAAAAAAAGCTCTTTTATCGTAATTCATTTTGTATATTTTCTTACAAGTAAAAAGTTGTCTAAAATATATTTTAAAAAATAAAAATTAAATAAAAAATTTTCTTTGTTAAATAGCAAACTTGTCGAAAAGTTTTC
Source organism: Paykullia maculata (assembly GCA_003055125.1). Classification (NCBI taxonomy): domain Eukaryota; kingdom Metazoa; phylum Arthropoda; class Insecta; order Diptera; family Rhinophoridae; genus Paykullia; species Paykullia maculata. Next base: position 6,633 of record NDXZ01032481.1, read on the forward strand.
TCTTTAAGCTGCAATATTTTTGCAAAATACAAAATAAGGTATTTCATTAAATATTGTATGGAGAAAAATATATTTTTAAATATATATGAACTTGCTTAAAAAGTTTTAGCTTTTAATAAATTCTGCTCTAAACTTCAAAATACTTAAATTAATGTCATTAACAGCCTTCAACTTTAGTAAACTTTTTCTATAATTACCCTCCAGTGTATTCCTTTTTCATTATCTTAAGGTCTCTAATCTTTTCTTTGGTCATATTTTATATATGTAAGTATGTCTGTATGTATGTATATTAGAACAAAAGTTTATGATTGCTATTCGACTAAACTTTTTTCTTTTTGCAAGAGTGTATTATTATTGTATATTTTATTTCGTTACCACCAGATTTAAGTCTCAAAACATCTTTATAACTTTAATTTAACGCTACTGTATGCTTTGTTTGTTAAACAAATGTAAAATTTCGACAGGAGGACATTTTTTAAACAATTTATGTAAATTTTTTATTTTTTTTGTTTCAAAAAGTTTTATTCGTGCGTTGGTAAAAAAAAAAACATTGTTTCATTTCTTCGGAGGGAAGTTAAAAGTAAAATATTTAAACTTTATGAAGAATGAAAAAAAACATCCATATTAACTATAAAACAAAAAGTATGGATGATAGTACAGGCAATAGCAAAAGGACAATTTCGCACCCTAAAAAGTAGGAAAATGTAACGAAATATGAAATAAGGACTTTATGGCACCTGCTCTTATTTAAAATTCATGTTCTACTTTACTTTTGGGCTTCTTAATATTACGGCTATAGTTGCTGTCAGAAAGAATTTTTAAGTTGTTTAAAAAAAAAAACTCAGAAACAGAAAAGCTATTAACAAACACCATAGTAAATCTACAAATTAAAGCAGTGGCAAGCAAATATGGTAAATATTTTCAAGATTTTAAGTTTAAAGGCAGTTGTTGTACTTTCTTTTTATCCACCACTGTTAAAAAAAACGAAATTGTTTTCATTATCATAAATAAAAATTACTTGTTAGTGTATGATATACAAGAAAAAAGTGTATAAAGTAAATAAATTTTAAAATTAGAAATCTAACCTTGTTTAACAGCACTTTTATTTCTTTTTTATGATTATTTTAAATTATTTTCACGGTCTAAATTTTAACTTTATACATTCCTTTTGTGTGCGTTGTTTTTTTCCCCCCTTAAAACATTAAAAAAATTTACACCCCCATATTTTTTGCAATTGACATACTTGTACATCATCGTCTTCATCAACATCTTTATCAATGTGTTGGAAAACTGTAGGTGGGTGGGTGTATGAGTGGGTGTTTGCAAGTTGATTGTTTGTAAAGAAATGAATATATTAACCGCAAGTCTTTAATAAAAAAAAAGAAAATTTTACATAATTTGTTTTACTACCGTTGAAAAAACTAGGGAAGCTTTTATATACATATTTTCAGGATATTTAATGTGTAGCATGGCCTTAATAAACAATATAAAAACCCAAATGGTCGAGGATTTTTTCTTCTCTATTTGGTATTGTTTTGTTTCAAATAGAATTCTTATACCCGAACGTAAATTGTTTTTAACGAATTTGATTTGTAGCCAAAAAGTCTTAGAAATTAAAAATGTCTATAATGAAAGTTAAATATTTACTTTTCAAAGTGATAAAAATAAGATATTTAATTTTAGAAAGTTTTTCTTCTTACTTCCGCTATGTAAAAATTTAATTTTGTTTTAATGGTATCATTTGTTGTTTGTGCATTAAACTTCAAAGAGGATTTTATTAATATTTATATTAAAATTTTAATTTTATGTTAAAAAACTTTGTTATAACATTTATTGTTTTATATTATTTAAATTTGAAATATTACATTTCCTTGGGTCTATACCACGGCAAACATTTAAAATTGTTAAACAAATTTAACAGTGCATTTGGCTGAAACCAGTTTTAAAATAAAAAAGTTATTGAACCCGTTAGCAAGGACTGCGCAGTGGTTCCAATTATAAGTTTAGCGCGAAAAAAGTTCGTTTTTCGGATGTTACAAATGTTAATAATTTTGCTTAGTTCTTTAATGAAAAATACCCGATCGGCAAATTTTTTAAATATTTGCAATATTATTACTGGAGTATGGTTTTAAACACAAATAATTGCTTTATTTTGTTTTTAATAAAAAACCAATCCATAATTTTATTGTGCTTTTGAAAGCTTGTAAAATAAAGAGAAACTATTTTCTTCAATATATGTTGGTTTAATTTATTTATACAAGTGAGAGATTTGTTTTTCTAAAATCTTGATGTGCCATTGATATAGCATTCCGTTTAAGAAAAAAATGTAAGAAAATTAAAATGCTTTCGTAAAACTGGCAATTTTTTCTCTATTGTTACTTTTAAATATGAATTTTACCAGCTTCCGCTCCTAATTTTATGTCGTTGTCATCTATAACATATAAATTGTTAAATGTGTAAAAAATCAGCTGCTGATTTTTGCCTAAACACTTCATAGCTTCATAGTCTTTTAATATGCTGAAAAGGACCAAAAGAAAAAAAATATTCTAATATATTTTTAATTTTAATTAAAATTGGTATGGAAAATCATAAAGATGGCGACTATAAAAATAAATTTAAGCAAAAAGCTCAAAATTTCGTTGTCAAACTGTCACAAAAGATGACGCATTCACAACGAACAAAGAGTTTTTCGAGTCTTTCCCTTATGTTGGTTCAATGAATTTTTGTCTTTCCTAGTAAATGATTTTGGAGGAAGACTTGGCGAACGGAATGGCAACATCGAAACACGAACGATCTTATAACCCATTTTTAAAAGGAAGACAAAGAGTTTAAAAAATTTGGAATGAACTTTCAATGTTATGAAAGTTTTCAATATATAAAAAAATTGTTTATTTAAAAAAAAGTAAAATTTTAGAATTTTAAATAAATTTTCGTGTATTGAAAAAACTTGTAACATGATATAAAATTAAGAAAAAATATATTTGTCGTATTTATATTATTGTTTAAATTTTTATGGTTTGTTGTTAGTTTCACGCTGTTAATGCTGCATTTCACTGATGCTTATATAATATTTTTTTTAATAAAAGTATTTCGTTAGTTCTTAAAATTTACTTTAGTAAGACAATATCATCTCTTTGTGCTTATGAGAAAGATAATGTTTATTGTCTTTTTTTTATTTTGATAAATACTTTGTTTGTTAAACTTTTTTAATATCTGTAGAAGATTATTTTGTTAAAAAGAATGATAATTTTGCTTCAAACTGAATAAAATTTATAACTAATTAAAGCTTTTAATTTTTTTGTTTGTTTTTGAAATTTAATTAAATAAAATAAAAGAGACCTTTTTGTCTAAGTAAAGCAATTGTTAATAAGATTAACCATCAAAGAAGAAAATATAAAAATAAAGCAGAAGTGCAAAAAATAGTAACATTTAAATAAACCCTCTTTGTGAAATCTTTTACCTGCCTCTTAATATGCCAAATCCACACATAAAGACAGAGGTGCAGAAAAACGAAAAAAAATATTGGCGAAAAAAGGTAACAAGTGAATTGAGACCTAAAAAAAAATAATAAATAAATATTAACCGCGACACAATCTTAAAAACTTTATTTGCCAACTTCATGTAACATTTATTTAAGCTCATTCCTACATTTGCTTTTCATCCCTTTATTTCAATAACATTTTTTTTTCGCTTTTCCTTTTCTTTTCTTAACATTTAAAGCGTGGCAGAATACAAATTGAAAATATATATAACGAAATATATACCATAGAACATCTTTGTTGTATATTCAATCTCAGTCAAAATAGACCTGTAAATATAAACAAAATAAAAGAAATAGTGAATGAAAGAAAAACAGACGTAACGTTAAGCAGCCCGTTTCTAAAGTAAAAATGGTTAAGGTGGTTTAATAAATCCGCTA
>NDXZ01032481.1:10589-21757 GCA_003055125.1 Paykullia maculata
GAAACTGAATGGATAAAAGTTAAATTACAATTTTCTAAAAATACTTGAGTACATGAAATACAAATGATAGCAAAAACTTTATACAAATATAAAATAAATGAATATAAAGCCAAGGAAAATTGTATTACTTTGAAAAAAAAAACGGCTGAATAGAAATCCTTAAATACTGTTTAAAACTTAATAGATCTTTAACATTAAAGTAGATTTTTTGTTTGTAATAAGTGGAGCCAACTTGAAAACTAAAACACTTACGTTAGTCACGAGGGTTAGTTTTCCAATCATAAATGTAAATAAGAGATTTTGTGTTACAGGAGAAAGAAAAGTGCTGTTTTTGATGCGCTTTAATTTGCTTCTAATTTAAATAAAAGCATATGTTTTTTTTAAAGAATTAACGCCAAAATTACTGATAAAATAAAACTGTTTTTCATGACATTTAGTAAAATTTTAAAAAATTTAACAGAATGAATAAATTATCTTTTTAACAACTACAAATGACATGACATATTTTAAAGAAACAAGTTGAATGTTAAGGTAGTAAGGAAAAATTTAAGGAATCTATTTTATTTTTCTTTATTTATTTAAATTTACCTCTTTTTAGTCGCACTTAATTTGTCATCCCTTTTATAAAATTTACATGTATATGAAACCAATCGTTTACTGTTTAGACAATTTGTTTATCTTTAAGAAAGTTTTCCTAGAATTTCATATCTTAAGTTATATTTAATAAAAAAGTGAAGTAATTTCCAGATTTTAAGTTCCAATTAACAAAATTAAGTCAATTTATGTGAGATTGTAGATTTCTTAAATTTAATTTTTTCTATGTGAGTAGTAATTAATGTTACATACATCTTTTTTATGGATAAATCAATATTTCTCCCAAGACAAAATAAATACTTGAGAAAAAAAATTGATATGCTCATCAGGTTGTCATAAGCTGCAACATTATCATAAGACTTACAAAATTGCTACAAATCCAAATACATATGACAATAAGTTGTTTACAAAACACTTAGTTTGCAAACCTAACTTAAAAAAATAGTTAATTTATATTCTATTCATTTACTTTATATAATGGCAGACACTATGAACTTTAAAAAAATGTTTTAGTTATTAAGTTTAAAAAAATCTGGAAGTTTCTTATATGCATGTTAAAATTTTGAAATGTTTTTATTATTAATTGTCATATTTTACTATTTATAAGCCAAAATAAAAATATTAATAAATTTGTTTTTAATATTTTTAGAATAATATATGCAAATGTTACTAAAAATAAACTGAAATTAATTTATTAATTTTTATTTATATTCAAAAATTATTGCACCACCCTCGCTTAATATTGAATGTATGTGTTTCTTAATTTTCCCTATTTAACATGTTATAAGATTTTCATAACCAGCGAAAGCAAAAAAAAAAAAATAAAAGAAAGTATACATATACATGTATATACCATACATAGATATACATATATTTATATTAAATGAATTCTTATGATTGTATGTATGTCTCTGTTTATGAATTTTATGTTGCTGCTTTTTTTCAAATTTCCATAGTTCACATCATGATTATACGACACCTTCACTCATACCTTTCTAACAACGAAAATTTATCTTATTATTTCCTTAAGCTTAAATGGTTGGTTGGTTGTTTTCGGCTGTCTGATATGAATGTATGGATAGATACGTGGTGTTAACGAAGGTGTTGATTATGATAATGTTGGCAACGGATTGTCTAGTTTCTGTCATCTCTATTCACGCTTTATTTCCTTTTATTCTGATTACTACTACTAGGTTTAGTTTTGTCTTTTGTTTTCGTTGCTTATTGCTGTCTAAATGTGATGATGAAGATTTAAACATTTTAATTTTTTCCATGGTTGGAATTTTGTCTAAGTGAATGTAAACAAAGAAAAAAATGGGTATTGGGCGGTAGGTGGAAACGAATGTTATATACAATATATTGTGAAAATGTTTATTTTTGGTAATTTTTAAGATTTTGCTTCTTTTTTTTATCAATAAGTAGAAGTAATTTAATTTGATGTCTTTCATAATCATAATTTTTGTGCACAAAAAATCAAGACTCAGGAATTAGGTTTATAGATGTGAAAAGGTGACTCAACGATATTTTAGGTTAATTGAATTGGAATCAGGTAACAGTAAGATATTACCACTAAAAAAGAAATATGCACATTGTTTTGAAAATTATATTATTTTTAATATAAATTCTTGAAAGAGGCTGGCATTTTCTTAATAAACTGGGATGAAGAATTTCATCATTGAAATATAATGAAAATTTTATTCAAATAATTTAATGTTCAAGTTGAGGACTTGTTGAAAGTACAATAAGTAAGTAGTCATAAAAATGTTGAATTTTCTAAATAAATGTAATACAAAGCATGTTTTTATAATGTATTGTGAAATTTTTGTTTGTAATTTTATTAATATTGCTTAATATTTATACTGCACTTTTTTAATTTTTAAGTGGTTTCACGTAATACATTTGACTTTGACAAAATGGACATCATAATATTTACAGAGATTGTCATACACTTAACTGGGTAGTGATTGAAGTGAAATTATTACCAAAAAGCTAAATAAATCAACTACAGGAAAAAAATTTCTATATAACAAGTAAGAGCGCTATATTCGGCTATGCCGAATCTTATAAACCCTTCAGTACGTGTATATATGTTTGTATTTTAGTAAATTTTTTTCAAAACACACAAATATAAAATTTTTTGTGTAACAAAAAAATTTTTTTTTTGCTTTTTTCCCAATTGTCATTTCTTACCGACAAATATAATAATTTTTGTGCTTTTGAAACTTTTTGTTCCTTAAAATTCCCCAAAAAAACATGTCTTATTTAATAAATTAATTTTTGAGTAAAAAAAAAAATTTTTTTTTTCTTACAAGGCAGTCGTTGTTTTCTGCTTATATCTCCGCCAGTTATTAATGGATCCTGCCAGTTTTCAATACCGATCTTTTCGAAAGTATTTCCAAAAGTTTGATATCACATACACCCTAAGTGACCTATGGGAGCTACGAAATCTTGATTTCAACCAACACATGGTCAGACGGATAAACGGACAGACGGATAGACTGACAGACGGACAGACGGACATAGCTTAATCGACTTCCCTATCTATAAGGATCCCGAATATATATAATTAATAGGGTTACAAATTAATATTGAAAAAATTACAAACGGAATGATAAACCTATATATACCCTTACCACATGTGTGAAGGCTATAAAAAGAGTAACACTACTGACTGACCGTTTGACTCTAGCACAAAAGACAAAAAATTTTGACAGTGTCTATCTCTCCCAAAAAAAATAAATAAATAAAGGTAAAGTGGTTGTTCCAGACAATTAAAATAAAATGATTTTATATATTTCATAACGTTTTTAACAAATGTATGACTAAAATGTTTGTTGTTTTTTTTAAAGACATTGAATCTATTGCAAAAACTAACTAATTTTTGTACTTAAATTTGAAATGTGTGTCTGCTGAAATAGTTGTTAATAAAATTGACATAAAAATTTCGGGTTATAGCAGAAAATGGTATTTCTTTTTATATATTTATGAAATATTCAAGCATTAATTGTCGTTTTTACTTACGATATTTCTCCAAATGGTGTGAACGCCTCCCGTAACTGTTGAGTTTCAATTTCTGAACTAAGATCACCAACGAAAATATGAAATTGCTCTGCAAATAGACAACCAAAAACAAACATACAACTTATTAATAACAACATCTAGCTAATATAAGTTAAAAATTAGTATTTAATCCTAAAAGAATAACAAAACATCAATATTAAGAAAATAATTAAATTTAATCAAAACGATTTTATTGATTTACACATAAATAAACGTCATTTTTCAGAGCCTCACTATATTAAGAGAACGTCAAAAATAAAAATATATATAAACAACAAAATTAAGGCAATAAGAGAAAAGAAACTATCACGAAAGTTAACAGTTTTATAAATAAACACCCCATCTTAATAAATGCAATGCACGCACAACATGTGTCGCTTAGAGAAAAATATTTATGTATAGACATGCATGTGTGTGTAGTTATGTCTATGTTAATATATATGTACATATGTATGTTATAATATTCTTCATCGAATATAAATACAACACTCAACGATAATAAGGATTCTTATAAATGTATGTATTTATGCTTTAATAGTGTATATATTTAATACGTTTATATGTATGTATATGTATGTCTGCATGTTAACTATTCTATACATAAATATTAAAGTTTCCAAACACAATTCCTGTGCTGAATAGTGCTAATTATTTAGGGTAAGGATTTAACAGCAACATCAGCAGAAATATTTTATTTTCTATTGTGTATATATAAATATTTGTTTAACCAAACAGGGTAGAAATAAAATATAATAGAATTGAAGTAGACTACAATCTTAAGCAAAAAATTTGTTAAACAGTCAGGAACTACCAAACCAAAACGACGCGGCCTAAATATGTATACATATATATGTACATATATGGACAAAAAGAGCTTAATAAAATGTAAATTGAAAAGTTGTTGTAGCAGTAACAGAAATTAGTATGTAGCAGACATTCATGCTATCAAACTTGTCAAAGTACATTTTTTAAGATGGCAGTATTAAAAGTTATTCAAACTAAGTTAGCACTTCTAATGATTTTTTTTTTTGAAAAATGCCACATTTGTATTTCAAAAATTTTGCGTAATTTTAAAAACCAAATCGTTACTATAAGGCATGAACATCTTTATAATACAAAACAAAAATTTTTTCTCAAACTAATTAAAATTATCCCTTAACATGTAACAAATTTCCTTTGTAGCTTTAGTTTATCTTTTAATTTTTCTAAGTAGGTTTTATGCATATTTAATGTTGTAGATGAATATATACATATGTAATTATGTATTTCATTCATATTTTCTTTACATAATACAATTAAACACAAATAAACATAAGTATTCCTTAACATATGTTTATGTATTTATGTGTATGTATTAAACTATAATCAATAAATATGAAGAGTAGAAAAAAGTTAACGTAAAAGTAGGTGGCTGGATAAAACTTGTTAGACTTTATGATTATTTATGAATATTGTTTTCTATGTTACTATTTGCATTTACATTAATGTACAATTAGACTGCAGTAAAAATTAATGGAAAAAAATGTAATTGAAAACTGACAGACTATTATAACTTTAAAAACTAATAAAATGCCCTAAAAAGAAGTCTGACAAAAATTTGGCAATACATGCAATACTGTTTTTTCACGTTAAGTGTTAAAAATAACTTTGTGCCATTACGTCTTCGAAAAAAGTTGTAATGCAAAATTTATAGAAGACGGAAGTTAGAACTTTGGATGCTTTAAAGGAACTTATTTGGGTGGACTTGCATATTAACTTTTATAGACAATTTATTCTTATCTTATGTTAACTTTGTTTTTTTTTTATTTATTTAAAAATTTTAGTTCTTTGTTTTTGCAATAGCGACTGCTACTACTGTCCTATACGTCTTTATTTTAAAGCGCAATAATTATTGCGTATGTGAGTAATTATAAATACTCACACAAAATATGAGGACTCTGCTTTTATAATTCGCCATATATAAAATGTTAGGTATTCAAGTTACCTAAACCCTATTCAGTAGGGATGAAAAAAACGTTCACAAACTGTATAAACAAAGAAAGAAAGAACTCTACGTTAATGTAAATTCTTATTGAGGCAATTCCTCTTTTTAGGTGATTTTATCAAATAAAAGTTTTTGAAAACATATATTTTGGAAACAAAATATTTTATCGTTCAAAAATATGGGTAGAAATGTGACAACAGATAATTTTTCCCCGTTCCTATAATAGGTTCATTTATAAGTTACATCAAATTTGCACCTCATGAACACAAGTAGATATTCCATTAACTTTGCCCTTAAGTAAAACGCTTTATGCTTTTACATACCAAAAATAATAAAAGTTATTACTTTTAGATAAACAATTAGGGAAATGTAGTTTAAATGAAACTAAGATCGAGTCGGTGGACGTTAGCAATATTGTTGCATTGACCACATGTTTATGCAACCAAATTAACACAATACATCATCTGAACGTCGTGTTAGATTTCTTAAAGATTTAAGTTGTGAGTCTTGCACTTAAAATCTATACGAGCTCTTTAATATAAGGAAACAGTTTGCTAGATCAAATATTGCAAATATTCTTAGATGAAAATTTCTTCCCATAAACCGGAAAATATCAGGTATGCAACATCGCGATGGCAGGGGCCGTACGGCAAAAGAATAGAAGAAAACTTCAACAAGTTGTAGCAAAGCTGTTTGTAACGACTATTTTACAAATCGTGGTATATGTGACAGCTGCTTTTTAAGAATTATAATAATGTTTATTTTAGATATTATTTCCTTTCAGATTTTCTTTGTTTGGTTTTAATAATAATAAGTTAAACTGAAATAGCCCACGATAACCACATGGTAATGCAAAATATCCGTTACATCTAACTCCAAACCGAAACTACAAAACTTCAAGAGAAAATCGTTATTTAATGCGAAAAGTTTGTGGATTGCCAATAAAAAAAGTTTCTTCTATTATGAATTTAATTAGCAAAGGTATTGCATTTAAAATTGAGGAGACAAAAAAATTAATATATCCAAATGGTTCCTAATAAAATATTCTAAAAAATAAGTACATTGAGGTTAAAACAAAAAAAAATCAACCAAGTAATTTTCCTTGACCGTTCCGATTTAATCAAATTTAGTACATCGGTTACTCCTGACATAACTAACGTCGATGTAAAAGTTTTATTCAGTTTAGCCATTAGATCGATAAATATAGCGAATTGAAACTTCGAAAAATTGACAAAAATGTACTAAAATAGGTTTACAAAATTAAAAATGTATATTTTGATCTGCTACGTTATTTATATTTTGTACGTGTTTTTTGCATTTCATGTAATTTTCTGTGCTTATCGTTGCAACAAATGCTTGATTATATTCAGGAGCATAATGAAACAGATGATCAAAATCTACTAACTGATATACCAACTGCCATTTACATTGATCCTCCTGTAAATGAACACATATCTTACCAAGATACATGAATGAAAAAAAAGTTGCTCCTTTGGTCAGTATGATCGATTATTTTTCTAAAAAAATGAAATCGCTGCCGTTTTCGTTATTAAACATGCTAACCTGTTAACTAGTTATCCTTTTTGGATTATCTCAAATCATGCGGATATAATGCTACGGGAACAATCCGTAAAAATTGTATTGCAGCAAGCTATCCACTGGTGCATAATAAACTTCAAGTCAATGGAAAGGGGTCACTCGGTTTCAATTGCGATGAAAAACATTGGTATTTGTTTGGTAAAATGGAAGGATACCCTTCGGATCAAAAGTCGGGACATCAAAATACATTTTGGAGGTATGGTTTTTTCGGCAAAGTTCCTTATTTGATCCCTAGAATGCGATTTTTTTGCCTCCATACAAATCGACCAGCCCTAATGTGCCTAAAAACTACTTTTACCTACTTTTTCGCTGATTATTTATTTTCCAATTTGTTCTGCGGTACTTGTGAAATATTATTTTCGCGAATTTATAATAAGATGTTAATTTTTTAGTCAATCGAAGGTATCAAAAGTGTCCACCCAAGTTCCTATATAAAAATGCATAATGCAACAAGTGTTGATTCTTGTGGTAGAAATATTAATATTTTGCGGATTTCTAACAAACAATCATTTTACAGAAAAAGCGCAGGTAGCAATTATCTGTAACCACTTTAGTTATTCGCATCATAAAATTGAGATTTTTAGCTCTGTACCCTATGCAATAGCAATAAAATACTTAGCAAATTCACAAGAATTTTTTAATGAGAATTTTGCAGAAGATAAGGCAGAATCGAGGAATAAAATATATTGATTTGATAGATTATATTATGCCTGAAAAATCCAGCCTAGTTTATAATCTATCTATTATATCATCCTTTCGTTAAAATACACGTATTCAACAAAGGAAGCGTTTAACACTTCTACCGGAAGTAATCGAATTAATAAAAAAAGGCCGCTTTCCTTCAAGAGAATATTGACCGAAATGCTGACGATGATACTGAAGACGGAGAAAAATTAAAAGAAGAATTTAGCGGTCAAAATTTTAATATTAGAAAGTGAATTATAAATATGTATGTATACTTCTGCACATATGACGTATTTTTTGTCAGCTTGGAGACCAAAGCGCTTTGGTTCATATTATTTATTTATTAAGTACTTATATTCTTCCTATTAAAGAAATTAAGGTAATTTGTTATGAAAAAAGTAAAATAGTTCATTTGAATGGCATGGCGCTGCCCACTTTTTTTTCATTATATTGTTTTTTCACTTAAGATTAATGTGTGTGTCGATTTTCACAAGATTCGTTAAAGTGGAAATCCATGAAAAGTAAGGGCTCATTTGAATGGGCGTGGCACTGCCCACTTTTTTTCATTTTATTGAGTTGTCACAGATAGCAAATTTTTCTACAAAGTTTCATAAGAATCAGTAATACACTTCGTCTTAAAATAATTTTGGCCAAAGAAAGTTATCATTGAAACCTAGTTCAAACTTTTGCTTGTTTTGTGCAGGAAAAAAATTATAATTTACTATTGACCATAGATTTTAAACTTAGATGATAATACTTTTGTAGTTGCCACTTAGGGCATTACATATTATTAGTATATCTCGAACGGTGAAATACAAACCAATTTAATATTAAACGAATTTTGACCTAATTATGTTACATTTCAGATAAAAATTATGAAACAGAAACGCAGCAGTACATAGCTATTATGCAGGTAAAGAATAATTTTTCTTTTCCATTTATTTGTAGGGCTCTAATGTTTAACAATGTATGTGTTTATGATTTTCTCATTGTGATTGTAGACGTTATATTATTTGTTAGTTTATGATTTGTATAACTATTGTTGCTTTCTGGTTTACATACTTATTTTTTATTTAATGTAATTTGTTACATACGTTACTTGTATACATTTTATTAGTTTTACATTAAGTAAAATAAGCGAAGCGAAAATTATACAATGAATTGTATAAATAATAGGAAAAAAAAGAAGAAAAAAACAAATAATGAAAGCAAAACTTCTATAAAGTAGTATGTTTCATTTAAAAAGAAATGTTAATCAAAAAGTTTTTTTGAAATAACTTTTCGGCATGTAAGTGTATTTTACAAAACTGTGTAAAACATGTACGAATATGAAAGTTAGCAGTAGCGTTTACGTTGATAAATATATATGTTTTAGAGAGGACATGCATTAGCATGATAGAGTTTTCTTTTACAAGAAATTTATAAATAATCGGTAGACCAACGGGTTTTTAAGATTTTTAAGTGACTTATTATCAATGATAAGTTAGTCTTTGTTAAAATAACTCAATTGATTTATATATTGGATAAATTTTGACTTAATCTTAATTTTATATATTAAATTTCTCAGTACGCTCCTGCCAACAATCATACATCATAAAACAGAAAGAAACATGTCGTGGTTTTTCTCTCAAGTACATATTTTCTACACATTTGATTACAAAAATAATTTTTGTACCACTAGCTAGCATTCGCACAATCACACAGGCACACTTATACAGTAACATACCTACTACACGCATACATACACAATATGCATACATCCGCACATACATATGTATGTTTATACATACATCTAATAAACGTTAGTTGAATTGTAAAAACAAAAGAGTTCTTGTGTGTGCGCGCGTATAGAAAATTAAAAGGAAAACTTTCAGCATTTATGCGTTTAAACTAAACGTTTCATTGAAACACTCTTTCATACACGCACACTTGCACACACAGCCACACATACATTAAAATTCTTGAACTTACAGTTATTCACAATCACTACTCTGTCTGTGCAATTCATAAGGGTAAAGAATTCTATTGCAAATATGTCGTAAATAGTACGCAGTAACGCCAAATAAAGGAACATTTGGCATGGAAAGTTATGGTGGGTTTTGGTAAATATGGTTTCAAAGTCATTCATGCATTTCACTAGCAACCAGAGTTTCTAAAAGACGAAATTGATGTAAAAGACATAAAGTGTGCAGAAGGAAGTAAAAGAAATAAAGAAATAAAATATTGAAATGCATAAATGTTTGTGTGTAACGATGTTACATTGTATTTTCCTATAAATACAAAATTAAACGTTAGCTTCTAAATGTGTAAATGTAAGAAAGTAAAAGACATGGCCGTATGTAGAAAAGTTTTTATGTACGTTTTGTTTTATATGCATCATATAGTTTTTACATATTTTGCAATTGCTACAATGTTGCTTAACTGTGCGTAGTTGTTTTAAATTTCTACCAACTTCCTTCTGTTTATGGAATGCGGGCAAATGTGCATATTTTTGCTCTCGCATATTAAATGCAGTCGTAATTCTTTATGAAATTATTCGGTTTACGTACATACGTGCAGATATGTAAAACATATATTGAAATCCTAATGAATTCGTAACAAATTTTCTTATACAAAAGCTAAAAGTCAAAGCAGAAAACTACTACTAATTAAAACATATTTGAGTTATTATCTTCTTTTCGTACAAAATGGATCTTGAATGTTGGGAATAGTTTTGTAAAAAATCTATTATAGTTTGAGCGAAAAACCAACCCTTAACTTCTGTTAAATTTTAAATGTTTCGCGGATTTGAACTCTGACATAGTTTCTTTTTAGAAATTTGTTTCCTATTAGTAAACCCTATTAAAAAAATTACAATAAATTTAGAGATAAAATGATACTAAACAAGTAAGACCGCTGTATTCGGCTGTACCAAAAGATCCCTATGTAAAACAGAAAAATGTAAAATTTTAGAGAAATTTTTTATCTTTACTTTTGGGACCTTTTTTTATTTAGTCGATATTTTAAAAACTTTTTAAGGTCATTTTTTCTTTACTTTTAAACTCATTACTTTTTGGGGCCATTTTTCAATTCCGATTTTGTGGTGATTTTTCATTTTTTAAACTGGTGCCATTTTTCAATTTTTGTGTTTTAAGGATAGGGATAGTAGGGCCCCCTTCACTACGTATAGGTATATAATAAAAAGTGTATGTACATATGTAGGTATTTACCTTTGCAAGGTATTTAAAGTGTATATATTATATACTAG
>NDXZ01032518.1:0-10014 GCA_003055125.1 Paykullia maculata
CCTTAACACATGTGTGTGTGTGAAGGGTATAATTAATGTGACATAAAATTGCAAATTATAGCAAAAAATATCAAAAAAAAATCGAAAACAATGTTTGAGTTATACCTATTTTTGTATTACCGGCGTATAACCCGGCGTAGCCCAGGGTAGCAGACAATTAAAAGATTCTTCCACCTAAAAAAATTTAAATTTTTTAATTCCTAGCTGGTGTATGGTAATATATATTAAGCTTGTGATGATCACCTTCATCTAAGTGAGATATATAAAAGGAAGTTTAAAAACATAGTTTCCACAAATTAACCCATAAAATAAAATTCTGTCTTTTCTCTTTAACTGTATATGAGTTAATTTTAATTTAATAATAATTTAATAATTTGCATTTTATAGGTCCGCAGATTTTTCATTAAATTAATTTTCTTTTCATAGAAGCTAAAAGTATCCTGCCCAATTATTTACCAAATAAGTCAACTAATGTCTAAGTAACTTAATATTACTTTAAAAACGACAAATTTTATTTAGGGATTCACAAGCTAACTTCTGATATCAAAATGTCATATGTCCATAAAATTTTAAATGGTTTAAGTTGCTTTTCATGCTAAAAGTGTCCTAAAATAATATGACTCTGACTGCTATGTTTATTGTGATGTCGTAAACTATCCTAAGCCGAACGAAAAAAGCAACAACAAAGAACTTAAACCATTTTAAATTTTTAGGACATATGACATTATGATGTCATAAGTTACTTGTGAATCCCTCATATATATTTTATAGTTCCTCCAATATGCCATTAAAAGTTAATTTATGGCATACTAGATGGACCCGGTCTGCTCACTACCCCACACTGGTTACTCAAAGTTTCTCCTTTTTCTACCATATAAATTTTATTTAAATCGGATCAGTAATTAACACTTCCTGTTTTTATCCCTATAAGTTTAAATTTTAAAAAAGTACCGAAAACGTATTCTTTATTCTTAGAGAAGTGACGAACGTAGTTTTTATTATGCCTCTATGTTTATTGGTTTAGTAGTTATAAGGGCCACAAAAAAGTACCAAAATATAATTTTACCCTCTAGGCCCTCGAATTTAAAAAAAATACCAGACACCTACCTGTCCGTTTATTTTTTGAAGAGAGTACAATGCTTTTTAAATCTTGTTTGCACCTTGTTTATTTTAGCAGATATAAGGTTACCGATTTTTCCCATTTTTACCCCCTAAATATTTGAATTTCCAAAAATCCCTTCTTATTGGATCTACACATTATGAGACTTACCCAAAGTCTAAATTCAAGTCTCTAGTTTTATCCGTTTGGGCTGGCCGATAATGTATCAATCAGTCACCTTACTATTATATATATATATATATATATATATATGTATATGGGTCATTTTACGTGAAGTGGACCAACTTTTGAAATCTATGTCTTCCGACTATCGACTATCGATTTCATACCCTCGATACTGTAATACCAATATGTTAGCCTCAGAAATTAAATCATGCTTTTTGCTTTAGAAATGTTGAAAAATTATATAAACATATTGTTGTATCGGAAATATGAAATTTTATTTAGGTATGTTACATACCGTCGGCAAGGTTAATTTGTCTAGTTTCTCAGTATAAGTTTCATTTTCAAGTTTTTAGAAACACTCGCACACAAATAGGAAAAAATTCAAAATAGTGCATATGGTAGACATTGAAAAATCCTTGTCTTGAGGTACAAAATATATTTTTTTCATAGATATCCCACTCGCATCCCACTAAGCGACCACAAAGGTCTTAAAGAAAAAGTTATAAGGTTTCTTTTGAGCAAAAAAAAGGGCCCTTTTTAAAAAAATTAAGAAAAAAATGTATATACCTATTTAAAAAAATTTTTTTTTGGAAAGATTGAAGAAATAGCTTTCCAAACTATTTGGGACAAATTTCGCTAAGAGCAATAGGTAATAAGTTACATGGATGAGAAAAAACACCTGGTTGGCCAAAAGGTAAAATTTTGACCCCCACTAACTCAGAGGGCTCTTGACCGATCTTGTTAAAAAATTGTGTCTAAACTACTATTCAATAGGACTAACCAATTTTGCACCACTTTTTCGAGCATTTCGGCCTGTATTCCATGAATAACACGTGTTATGTTATACTCTAAGGCTTCAATCGTGTTTAGCTTGTCCACATAGACCAACGACTTCACATAACCCGACAAGAAATAGTCAAGAGGCGTCAAATCACATGATCTTGGCGGACAACTCACAGGGCCATTTCATAATAAATTCATTTTGATAATAAATTTCAACGATTTGCAGTCGTTGCTCGTTTGGGAGTTTCTCCATGATGAAATGGCAGAGTATACTGAACACTTTTCACTTTCACAGATGTAGTTTGGACACAATTACCAACCAGGCCGAAAGGCTCGAAAAAGTGGTGCAAAATTGGACCTTACGAATGGACCATTTGAACCGGAGCCGCGGGCAACATTTACATGAAGTTATTTTTAAAAAGTATATGTCAAAGTCCAATTTATCGATTCCAATAAAAATTTTGAATATATGATGCAAATTTGAGTGTTTTATTAGATTTAAAAAAACAACGCTTAAAAAATCACCCTTCATATAAAAATTAATTTTATTTTATATTTAGTTCAGTTGGTTTCATTCATTGCGTTTAATTTTTAAAAATTTGATTAAAAATGTTAATAAATTATTGAAAATATTAAGAAACTAGCATTTTACTATATATGAATTATAAGTATTTGTTGAAATAATGTGAATAAACATTTCTTCTATTTACGTTATTTGTTTAAAAGTTTTAAATAAAATTCAAACAAATATTTATACATTATAACTTTTAATTTCCTTAACAATCTTCTTACAAATCATTCAATGAATAAAAAGTTTAAATTTGTGACAATAATACACACGTGCCGGTTCGTATTAATTTTGCTTTTATGTTTATTATTAATAACATGTTGTTGTAAGTAACTTTAGTTTCCAATTTTCTTTTCTTTAAATAAACAAATTATATTTGCCAATTGTTGGCGTTGTTTCTTTATATTTTTTT
Source organism: Paykullia maculata (assembly GCA_003055125.1). Taxonomy (NCBI): domain Eukaryota; kingdom Metazoa; phylum Arthropoda; class Insecta; order Diptera; family Rhinophoridae; genus Paykullia; species Paykullia maculata. The sequence goes on from NDXZ01032518.1 coordinate 3,049, forward strand.
TATTAAAACCATTATTATTTAATACAGCCGAGTTCCAGTAATTTAATGCCTGCATTTTTTCTTATTTAAACGATTTTTTTCTTTGAATCTCTGCGTTGAATATTAAAAGTAGACATAAAGTACGGTACAACAAATAAAAATTAAAATAAAAAAATAAATAAACAATATGAACACCAACTGCAAGTTCAACAAATTTTCGTAATTTAATAACGCCCTCATTAAGTACAGCAAAAATAAGCAGACACTTACAAAAAGAAAAAAAATACTTAAGAATTAAAGTAAATGCAAATTGTTTATTAAATATTTCATATGTGCTTTATGCCATTTTTATAAAACTATTTTTAAGAATTAAAAAAAACATACAAGGAATATAAAAAGTAAAAATAATCCAGCTTAAGAATCATTTAATTAAATTCAATTACTTTAATCCAATACTTAACCTTAAAAATATAAGTCCAGATTTCTTCTAACAATTTTAATACAAATATTTCTAAGCCGTTAAGTTCCTAAAGATTTGTTCAAGATAATGAAAATAATTTTAAAATCTTCGACTGATTGTCTTGAAAAAAATTCTTGTAATTTAACTAATAAATTGAAATTAATTAAAAACAAAATTTAAAAATGATTACTTTTGGTTGCATTTAACTAACTGGATGTGTTTTTATTTGTCGCTTCTTAGCTACCTTATTCTATAAGTTTTCTTTTGCTCTAATGTTTTTGAAAGCTATAAGCTTTTTGAAATGAACGAAATTTGTAGTTATTTAGCTAGCTGAATTTAACCAAAATAAGCGTAGTTTAATTAAATTCGATATCATTTTAAAAGATTTTTTTTTAAATTTAGAAAACAAATATAATTTTTTCGAAATCATTTCTCGGCAATCTGATTTAGGTTACTCGATGATATTTTAGCTTCAAACTATTAGGTATGTAGATTATACAACAAAATAAGCACAAGTTTTGTAAAGTATAAAATTTCTGAAATAGTTTAAGCCAGATGAATTAGTTTTTAAATTAAATTTTTAGAACGAAGTTTTAATGTTTAAGCTTTTTCATATTCTTTTTTAAATTCAAATTTTACTTAAACAATAAATGTGACATATCAAATAGTTCGATGTTTTTAACTAAATCTTGGCATACATTTTTAGAGATCTAACTTTTTTTGCACATTTTATAAGAATTACAAAATTAGTTACTTTGTTAACAAAGATCTATATTACTTATTTCAAATTAAGTCATAAGCTTTTAAACATACACGAAAGGAAAAATATGATCACGACAAACATTGTATTTTCTTTACGAAAAATTTTTATACCGCAAACAAATTATAATAAACGATAATCAAGTATTTGGTTTATTTTTTAAAGCTTTGACATGATTATTCAGAAAAAAAAATATGTTTAAAAAAACTGTTGTGGCAAACAAATCATGATTTGTTCGCAAAAATAACATTATATTTTAAGTTATAAATAATCATAAAATGGTGTGTGCAACAACAGTATAGTTGAGAGGCAATCAAAGTATGATAAACTTTAACAATTGTTTGTTTTCGGTTGTTCTTCTAAGAGCTTTCAATTTAGTGAAAAATTTGTATATAAAATGTCAAGAGTTTTTAAAAACATTAAATAATAATAATTGGCATTTACAAATATAAAAATAATAAGAAAACAAAAGAAAACATTACAATTAAAGAGGTAAGCAGTAAAGTCAATATAAAAGTGATAAAAAATGCAAATGTGTTAATTAATATCAATAAAAAATATTTCAAAAGTGTACATACATATGTATGTACATATGTATACATATATACAAAGAAAAAACAATATCTTTAAAAATTGCTAATTTTTTTTTCTTAATAAATATTGGCTAACAATTGCATTTAAAAAAATATACTTTTTGCTTGCTTATATTTTTACAGGTGGGTGGCGCAAATCAGATTCCAATTGGACACAAAAAAATTAATTTGCCATAGAAGACCCGGTAGTTCAAGCAATATGCTCCGGCAATTTGTTAAATATTGCTCAGGAAAATTTTACAAGTTTCGCAAGTATTTCCTCGGACCATGTACCAACAACTGAATTATCAGAACATAAAATATAAACGTATTTATTGATGAATTTATAGTTCACTTTTTATTTAGTCATATTATGATTAGGTAAAAATATATTATGATCATACGGGACTATACTATGGTTGGGTGGAATAATTTATGGTTATACGAAAGAAATTTATAGCTATGTGGGATCATATTATGATTAGGTGAAGTCACATTATGATTATATGGGACTATACTATGGTTGGGTGGAATCATATTATGGTTATGCTAAATAAATTTATAGTTATCTGAATTCATATTATGATTAGGTGGAGTCATATTTGGGGTATTCACAAATAACTTATGATATCATATTGTCTTATGTCCTAAAAATTTTGAAATGGTTTAAGTTCTTTTTTATTGCTTTTTCTGTTTGGCTATGTATAGTTTACGACAGCACAATTAACATAGCAGTCAGAGTCATATTATTTTAGGACAATTTTAGTATGAAAAATAACTTAAACCATTTAAAATTTTTAGGACATAAGACAATATGCTATCATATGAGTGGCTTGTGAATCCCCCAATTATGATTAGGCGGAGTCAACTATGGTCATAATATGGTTATAGAAAAGCTTTTTAATTTAACATGTTATGATTAAAACCATATAATCCAATCATAGTATGATGCCCTTAGGTTATGGTCACCACAACCATGTTTTTTCTTTGCGTGTACATATGTATTGTCATATTTATTACTTGTTGAACTCATTAATCTATAAATTTATTAATAATTTTTATTTTGGTTTAAAGTTCGATATATTTTTGAAATTGTGATATATTGAGAATGTTATTTTTATTTAAAGATACGATTTCCCATCTGATAAAATTTACATTCAATAACGGTAATACCCATGAGAAAAAAAGTGCTGACGATGAAATCGTAGCTGGTTTCGAAAATGCATTCCACTCGGCTAATATCATATAATATTTAGCTAGCTTAATTGCAAACAAACTGGACTTAAGCATAATTCAGTTAGCTGAATATGTTTTAGATTAAGAACTAACAGCCAACTTATTATTATTTTATAAAACAGTTCTTAATCCATATATTTTGCTATTCAGCTGTGTTATCATAAATAATAATTTTTCTAACTATTGTACATAATAAATGACATAATAAAAAAAAAACTTATTTACATACATACATATGTATGTACAAATGTATATTTATATTTGCAAGAAAATCTGTATAATCATAATTTACCTGCCTGAAATATACACAAAATGTCAATATAATTTATTAATTTTTTTTTTACTTTAAGGCGTATTTATATTTCTGCCAAAAATCATACCTGCAATTTCATTGAAAACCTGCTAGACTTTTGTCTGTAAATTTGTTTTTCATTTTTTTTTATAAAATTTTAAATAAACTTGTTAAATGCGAATAAAGAAAAACGAAACCTATGAAAGCGATTTCAAATGTAAGTCATGTATAACAAAAAAAAATTAAATTTTTCTTAAAGACACTTTTTTTACAAGCTACGTATGTACGTATGTATCGCATTATATATGTACATACATATGTATGTACATATGTATCTAAAAATATGTACTATAGTATGTATGTATGTTTGAGAAAACACTAACTATCATAGCCAAAAATGTTTGTACATATGTAAAAACCTATATATGTACATATGTATGTATGTACATATGTATCTATGTATGTATATGAAAACATATTGTATTATTCATTAAAATGCAAATCACGTAAATTACTTATCGTAAATGGTAATTTTTATTTTTCTTTAACAGACACAAGCAAACATACGGCCTAAAAATGAATAGACTAATACAAGATTTAACGGGCCAACTAGACAAACTTCCAGTTAAAGTTATCCACAAAAAAAAAAAAATAAACTCGAAAATGGCAGTCAACGACACAAATTTATTAAGAAAATATATACAAATGAAAGTATGTTTAAGTATCTACAGTGGCAGTCATAAATTCAAACATTAATTTAAACATATTATAACGGTAAAATAAAAGATTTGAAGACATTCAAAAACTAAGCATTTAGTTTGTATTTAATATTTTTATGAGAGATGGTGGGAGTAGAGGGCCGATGTACCCTGCAGGTGGTAGGGGCGGCACTCAATTAGTCGAAACTACTACACTTTTTAAATCCCCATTTACCGCCAAGTCAAAACAAAGTAAACAAGCCAAAAATTATATGCATTATGTAGTTTGTTTTCCAATTAACGAATACGCTGGTTTTTATTTACTTTTCTATATTTCTTCAAATAACTTTAGCAGTTAAGTTGTTTGCTGTTTTAAGATAAATATTTTTAGTTAAAAGATTTCTATTAAAATGACTTTGAAAATTTAAATTGCATAGAAATATCCGAGCAGGTTTATAAAACACGCCTTACAAATTTGACATTTGCTCTTATAAAACTGATTGACAAGGTTTTGCCCTACAACCTCTGTAGACTAATCATTATTTAACTACACAATCTCATTACAAAATACCAACTATTTTCTTTCTGTCACTCACAGATTTGTTGTGATTATTATTTCTGATGTTACTTTATAAACACATGTATAAAAAATTTGTTACTTCGAACTACGATCATCTTTTCAATAAATACATCATTGTATTTACGTTCGGATTGCTTTGTTTTCACTTCAAACAGCATAAATTGTTTATTATACATAAATCTCATCGCTGTTACTTTCTTCACATGCAAAGTGTATTTATCAATGTATCTTTCCAAAATCAGCGGCGAAATTTTATAGAATTGGTGAAGCAGGGTGAATATTTTAGCTTCTCTGCGGCTGCCATATTTTTTACATCTGCTTTCCGCCTTAGGAGTCAAAATAAAGTAAAAACTGTCCAAAAGAGTCATGTAACAATTTAAATTTAATATTCTTGATTACACACATTATACTGTAGGCCTAGAAACATATGTAACAATTAAGATCCTAGGAATATAACCCTTAATAAATGTAACTGAGTTTAAGAACCAACTTTATTAACTAATTTATTTATGACAGCCACTGTTAACAGAAAATCCATATTTTTTACTATTCCTTTATCAAATACAACGTCGCATCTAGCTTCAATAGCAGAAAAGGCATCAAATTGCAAAGAAATATTTACATACATAAATACATGTGGTTAAGAAAGCATGTACATACGTGTAAGTGAAAAATATTTAAAAACAGTGCTTCACAACATTGGCTCCACATTCTACCGAATTATAATGTTTTAGTAAAGTTTTTACATGTCCCATTTATGAAAATTATTTGTTGAGCTTTGTTTTTAGAGAAAACTTTTATAAATATACTTAATAAAAATTTATTTCATAATTCATAATTGAAAACAAAAACTTCTTAAAATTCTTAATTTTTTGAAAATTTTCTGATAAATCCCAATTTCAAAAAAAAAATCGAATCAATTTTTTTTAGTTACATATAAAATTCAAAAATAAATTTTAATTTTATAAAGAAAATAAAAAAAAATTGGCATACACTGCCTTTAATCAAATAATGTTTACACAAAATTTATTTTTCGACATTAAATGCCTGTAGGGCAGGTAAAAAGAAAACACCTAAATGTTGCCTACAGCTGTAAAAAGTAGTTAAATATACCTATATTAGAGATATTTCTTGTGGTCACATTAAAGTAGTTATATTATTTGTTATATAAGAACAATTTTTATTACAGTTTAGTTTTTCTAACTAAGTTCTCCCTGTGGACGTGAAACAGTTAAAGGAATTACAATAATATTATCGAACATTAATTTTATGATATGGAAAATAGTAACGAATTATTTAGGACCATCTTAATTTTAATAATCAGAGAAAACATTTTATAAAATTATTAATGAGTCTGAAAAATTAAGCCAAGAAAAAAATTAATACTATGGCTTCTAACTGAAAAATTATTGTATTCAGTTGGCTTTTTTCATCACTTTTCACCATAGTTGGCAAAACCTTTTTTATACTTAAAATTTTTGGAAATATTCCCAGGAAAATCGGTATTAAAAACTGACGAGATTCATTAATAACCGTCTGATATACCAAAAAACGACAGCCTTTTTTTAATTTTTACACAAAAAATAATAATTTGCAGTTTTCAAATAACCAACAGACATGTTTGTTGTATTTAAAAAAAAATTGGGCTAATTGACCCAGAATCTGCAAAACCTTAATGGACTAAATTGTATATCATAAAAATCATGTTTTCTAAGACTGGTTTTTGAAAATGCATTCCACTCGGCTAATATCATATGAAAAACTAAATTTTTAAATAAAATAAAATTCTCAATATATCACAATTTCAAAAAATATATGAATTTTAAGCTAAAAAAAAAAAATTATTAATAAATTTATATATTAAAAATTTCAACAAATAATAAAAATGACAATTATGCCATAAATTAATAATGTTTAAATTAAAGAAAAACTATGTTTTACATTTAATTTGTATGTATGTTGTTCTAAGGTTGAGACATCCTTTATAAAGCAGTTATTACTTTTAATATTAAAGAAACTAAACTTTAAAAATTTATAAATATTATAACTGCCGAATATTTGACTACCTGAATTGCGTAAAGAAGTTTAATTTTAACAGAAAACCTTAACCCATTTCGTACCAGACCAAAAAAATCTTTGAATATCTTAATGAAATTTTCATGGCCAAAAATAATTATCGGATTAAAAAAAAATGTTCATATAATTACCGAGAAAACTGCTGGTCGGGATCTCGACCGCTGGGATAATTATCTTATTATAATTTTCTAAATGGTATGTTATTTAATGATATGTAATATAATAAAATAAATGGTTGCTATGAAAAGGGATTACTTGAGTTAAGTAAATATAAGAGCTAAAGCTACAGGTGAATCAAAAGATCAAGGAATTA
>NDXZ01032534.1:2476-13027 GCA_003055125.1 Paykullia maculata
CGCCAGCTGCCAGGAAACGGGGACCTAGTGATTTGTAAAAAATTTCATATTGGGTCTCTGTAACAGAGAATCTAGAGGAAGAATATATCGATGAAATCACTAAGCCTTTGAAAAAGATCTTCAACGCAAATAGTAGTTGCTTGAAGATAATCTTCACAAAGATCACCCAATAAATAGTGGTGTTTAATTCGAGTTGTCACCAGTATTGCCGAGCCTCCACATGCCCATCATGGGATCGTTCATGTTATAGAGTACGTATCCATTTATTTGAAAAAAGCTTCTAGATGTCAGATGAGTCTCGGATATAAGCATGACATCTATTTGCTGTTTCTTTAAAAATATTTTTGTTCGTTTTTGTGTTGGCGAATGCCGTTAGCGTTCCAGAAACATATTTTCAAACAGTTCTTGGCCTATTAAGTACGATTTGCAATAGCATAGATTGCATTTTGAGCATTTCTTGCAACATGTTACTCATAGAGCTTGTGTAGTTGTTAACAGATTGCACGAGAGTCTCTATTATAGCTTCTAACCTACTGAAATTCAATTCGAGGGCTTTACCAGACGATTTCGGATTAAAGTAAGGATCAACATTGCTCTGAGATGTAGAATTCTGTGCTTGCGGTTGGTCAATCCTTAGTACAGCAGCATAAGAATTCTGAAGTTTTGTAGATTGCGTGACCTGAATGGGGTTGTTTTGTGGATTCACATCGGGGTTTCCAGCTTTTTTGGCTAGAAATTGCTTTTCGTGTGAATATACTGGGCACCCCCTATAATTAGCAGTGTGATTTCCACCGCATTTGCTGCATTTTTTTACCTTTGAGTCATATTTTGACTTGTCGCACTGATTTGATCTGTGTAGCTCGCAACACACAACACAGACTGGGGGCAATTTACAATAGGCCCTAGTATGACCATATTCCTGACAGTTAACATATTGAACGGGCCCTACTCGCTTGTGTGGTTCTTCCACTGTTACTTTTCTATGCAAAACATATCGCAGATTATAGATCGGATAGGCTTCACCTTTTTTAAGTTTTCTATCTCCGGGTTCGAGTTCCACACGAAACAATGGTTCTGGAATTTTGTCACGGTTCCTAATAATCAACAAATAAAATGGTGGGGGTTTTGATGCTTTGGTTAGGGTAGAGCTTTCCTCCGAATCGTTTTGAAAAATTAAAAAGCGATTTTGGGAACTGACAGTAATAGCCTCTTTCGAAATTTTCGGCTTTGGGGCCATTTCAGAGGAGTTTGGGCTGCGGGCTCGCTTCAAAACAGTAACGTACCTGTCTTATTCCATTTGTGTCTTCGGTTTCACGACATTTCCATATGGGTGTACTATCTTTGGTTTTACGCCTTTGAAAGGGTTAACGATTTTCGTACTTACTGTGTTTTTTTCGGGGGATTTATGTAGCATACTTTTAGGCTGAAGTTAAATCTTACCGCAGCCTGGTTCATCACTGGGAGATTTGCCTAGCATACTCTTAGGCTCAACAGAGCGGGGGAACAAGAACGAGCGCGATTGTTAGAAAATTTTGACTTTAAATAACGTTTTGACATTGACAGAGTATTAAAAAAGTTTAAGGGTGCGTTCATACAAAGATACGAAATTGTTATGTCGCTAATGGTAACCCCTTTACTTTTATTAATCAGCCAATTAAGCTCAATCGTGGAGCTGGCAATTTAATTGATTTGTCTTATTGTCTGCTGTGTTAATTTTAATTGTTCTTACCTATATACTAAGTGTTAGTTGATTTGACAATTTCTCAATCATAGTTTTTTCTCATCCATGTAACTTATTACCTATATTGCTCTTAGCAAAATTTGTCCAACACAGTTTACATAGCTATTTCTTCAATCTCTCTAAAAAAATTTTTTATCCATACTGATAAAATGGATTCCACCTCAGGGAATCCCGCAGGGTTTTAACGTTCCAGTATCCAATCTTAATCCTTGTTCGATATGCAAAAGTCGTCATCAAAAAGTTAGATTTTTCTTTAAGAGGTTGTTTATTTAGCGATTCGTAAGGGTAAGTTTACAAAAGTGGGTTGCTAACCCTCCTTTCTTAGATTGGTAATAGGGCGGCTATCCATGTGTCCAACCCCACGTTGCAGTCATGACATAGCAATGTTAGTTTAGTACCATTTCCCACCTATACCATTTCCCACCTTTACTTGCACATACATATGGGCAATTCCATGTCATCGTACATGACATTCGTACGCCAACAAAGTGGTACAGATTTTGCAAAAACACTAGTAGCTGAAAAAAAATTCCATCAATATGTTACATTCAGAGGGTACTATAACTGAAAAAAAATCATCACATTCGGAACCTTGTCATCTGAAATAACGGGAAAAATAAAGACATATCGTACAGGTGCGCAAATTTTTAATTAAATTCCTTTTCATTTGCATAGGAGCTAAAAAAAATCCTGCCCAATTATTTACCAAATAATCCAATCAATGTCTAAGTAACTCTATATCAATTTAAAAGGATTCTATGATATTTTTTGTTAAATGAAAGTATAACTATATACATATTGCAATTTCTAAGCAAAAGCATAAAGTAAATTAAGTAAAATTGCTTAATATAGGGAGTTGACATGCCCGCTTCTGTGATTATTAATTAAAATAGACAAATTTGTATTAGAACCATACATAAGGGAAAATTTCATATGAGTTGGTTCTACAAAACTCAAGATTTGTCATGAAATATATTTAATTTGTAGTGCGGTAGCACACCTCCAGATCTCATTTTCATAATTTTTGGCTTGAATAAGAAAAACAGTATAAGAGTTAATCGTACAAAATTTTTAAGACCGTAGAAACAGTTCTCAAGATATGCTTTAAATAAATATGAGTTGTATGGGCGGTGCCATACCTCCTAATCCGATCCTCACGATTTTAGGCTCGAATAAGGAAAATGTTTTAAAAGTGAATAGTGCAAAATTTTGAAACAATAAAAATAACAGTTCCCTAGAAATGCCATAAAAGGTATTTGAGTTGTGTGGGCATTGCCACACCCCCTGCCCCGATTTTCATAATTTTTCGCTTAAATAAGGAATATGGTATAATAGTTAATCGTACAAAATTTTGTGACTATAGATATAACACTTCTTAAGATATACCATAAAACTTATTTAAGTTTTATAGGCTGTTCGACACCCCCAGGTGTGGCTTTCAAATTTTTGGCTTGAATGAGAAAAAGCGTATAAAAGTTATTCGTACAAACTTTTGAAAACATAGATAGGAGTTATTTGTACAAAATTTTTAGACCATAGAGACAACATTTCGTAAAATATGCCAAAAAAATGTATTTGAGTTGTGTGGGTGGTGCCACACCCCCTGATCCGATCGGCATAACTTTTAGCGCAAATAAACAAAATTGTATAGGAGCTACTCATAGAAAATTTTGAGACCATAGAAATAACAGTTCTCAAGATATGCCATAAAATGTATTTAAATTTTATGGGCAGTACCACGCCCGCTTTTTGCTTTTGGTTCATTTTAAGTTTAACTATGCACATTGATAATAGAATGATCCACACAAAATTTGGAGACGTTAAGCATAACAGTTCTCAAGTTATATGATTAAAGCCATAAGGTTTTTATTGGAGGTGCTACGGCTACCCAAAATTTAAAAAAAATATATAGCCTATAGCCTTCCAGGATGAGAAATGCCAATGTGCCAAATTTCATAAACATCGGTCTAGCTGTTTGAGCGTGATGGAATAACAAGCAAACAAAAAAACAAACTTGCACCTCATTTTTATAATATATGGGTCATCTCACGTCAAGTGGACTAACTTTTGAAATCGATGTCTTCCTATCAGGTATGAAATTTTAGTTAAGTATGTTACATACCGTCGGCAAGGTTAATTTGTCGTGTCTCCCAGTAAAAGTTTCATTTTCATTTCAAGGTTTTAGAAACACTTGCACACAAATAGGAAAAAATTCAAAAAAGTGCATATTGTAAAAATTGAAAAATCCTTGTCTTGAGGTACAACATTTTTTTTTTCATAGATATCCCACTCGCATCCTACTAAGCGACCACAAAGTTCTAAAAGGAAAAGTTCTAAGCTTTCTTTTGTGCAAAAAAAAAAGAAAAAAAAGGCCCATTTTGAAAAAAAAATTTATTTTGTAAAAAAATTATATATATAAAAAAATTTTTTTTTTTGAAAACATTGAAGAAATAGCTATCTAAACTGTTTGGGGCAATTTTCGCTAAGAGCAATAGGTAATAAGTTACATGGATGAGAAAAAACACCTGGTTGGCCATAAGGTCAAACTTTGACCCCCTCTTACTCAGAGAGTTCTTGACCGATCTTGTTAAAAAATTGTGTCTACTATTCAATAGGACTAACTATGGTGCAAATTTCATCCCAATCGATTTTTGAAGTTGGTCCACTTGACGTGAAATGACCCATATATATATATTTGTAATACACCGGGTGGCGCAAAACTTCCTTTAGGGTTTTATTTAATGGTTAATTATTATTTATTTTTTGTTATAAGGTATATTAATGGGGAATTTTTTTGACTTAGGTATGAAAAAATATATCCCGCAAGTTGAAGCCATTTTCAGCTTCGCACATTCGTGCTCTTTCTTTTGCATATTTTTTCGAAAAATTTCCGGTGTTATGGCTTGAATTTCATTGCGATTGTTTTGTTTTAGCTGTGGTATGGTCGCTGGCTTATTTACGTTTACCTTTTTTTCAAATTACCCCAAAGAGAACAGTCTGGCGCTGTTAAATCAGGTGAACGTGGGGGTCAATTAAAATCGCTTCTGCGCGAAATAATTCTTTCGCCAAAGAGGTCGCGTAACAGAGTCATTGTATCCCTTGCAGTGTAGGCTGTGGCTCCATCTTGTTGGAACTACAACTGTGGGTGGTTTTCTGCAGCTGGCCTCAAAAAATTGTCCAGCATCTTTCGATATTCAGCACCATTAACCGTAACTGAGGTCCCATGTTTATTTTCAAAGAAATATGGACCAATGATCTTTTACGACGATACACTTCACCAAACAGTACACTTAAGTGGGTGTTATTGTTGCTGATGAACTGTTCTTAGATTCTCCATAGCCCATGTCCTGGAATTTCGCTTGCTTACGAAACCATTCAAATGAAAATTGGCTTCATCGCTCATTATTGAATTGTTATTGAAATCGCGATTACTTTCTGCTTTTTGTCGGAATGAAATAGCATAATCAATACGTTGTTGGTATTCTAAAGGCTTCAATTCTTGCACAAGCTGAATCTTATACGGGAATATGTGCAATGTGGTCAAAATCATCTGAGAGGACCACCGCGATAGCCCCAGTTGTGCCGAACGTCTTCTTGTTGATGTTTCTGGACTGTCCTGGACACTATCCACAACACGTTGGATATTTTCTTCCATGTGGACCGTACGTGTCTGGATGGTGTCTTACTGTTCCATGTTGCGGAAAATTTTCAACCAGGCGATTTATTGTTGGTGGTGAAGATTCAGTACGCACATTAAAAAAACGGCGATAAGCACGCTGCGTCAAAACAATTGACCGTTGATTTTCCAAATAGAATTCTACAAGTTTTGATCGCTGTTCTGTTATGTATTATTCCATTTCAAATACCCCAAGTTTTCTTCACAAAATTCTAAATAAAAAAAAAATATTAATTAAATGAAAAAGTTATTAAACATTCAAACCCTTAATGTAAATTTTGCGCCATTCGTATATAGGGATATAAGGATAAAATCAAAACTAAAAATTCAAAATTTATGTTTCTGGAAGAACAAGCCTAATAAATGCAAATAAAAACCAAAAAAAGAAACAGCTTTCCATTTTATATAATTTTCTACCTTAACCTGGATAAATATCCCAACTTTGCATTTCTGAACTATATATACATACTATATACTAGCTGACCCGGTAAACGTCATTTTGCCACATATATAATTTTTTTCATAGTTAGGAAAAATAAGACTTAATTTTGCGTTTCTAGACTCAATGTAAAAGTACCCTAAAAGTTTAAAAAGTACTTTTTTGCCCCATATATGTGTTTTTATCCTACTTAGGATCAATATGCCTTAATATTTTTTTTAGACTCATAAACTCACAAAATATAAAAAAGTACCCTTAAAGTTGAAAAAGTACTTTTTCGCCCCCTGTTAATCCGAGTTTTCCCCTTTTAAGTTTTAATTTGTCATACTATTTTGTATGTCTGAAAGAATCTGTGTTTCAAATTTCACCCAAATCGGCCTCAAAATTTACTACTAAACGCATTTTCCAAGTTTTCTTTTTTTTTTGTTACTTTTTTAGGCCCTGTTCTAGTTTTTAAATTTTATTCTCAAATAGTTGTATAAATAGTATCAGAATTCCAAAAAATATATTTTTTTAAAAAGTACCAAAAATAAGTACGATTTTTATCCCTATGAGTTCTAATATCAAAAAATTACCAAAAATTTATTCACGTTTTTTGGAGATGTGACAAATACAGTTAAAAAAATGTCTATTTTTATTGGCTTAGAAGTTCAAGAGGCCCCAAAAAAGTACCAAAATATAATTTCTACCCCCTAACGTTACTCTATTGAACATTTGGATGAAAAGTGGGCGTGGCGTCCAGAATTTCCCAAAAATTTTAGCCTTTGTTTCTTTGAGACTATCAATAACATGCTGTAAAAATTTCGGTCCAACAATGTGGTCAGCTTTAAAATACAAACATACAAACAAATTTGTTTCATCTTTATATATATAGAGCATAGGGCCTCAACAAAATTCTTATATCTGGATCTGTTCATAGCAATGTTTTTACTTCATTCCAGCTAGTTTGCATATTTGGCGCTTCGATTTCAATGTGTCTTCGCCATGTGTGAGCTGGTCGACCTTTTCAACGGCTGCCTTGTGGATTCCACTCAATCTTTGTTCTGGCAATATCTGTGACCAGTTTTCGTACGTCGCGACCAATCCAATTTCATTTTCGTCTCTGTATTTCAATAGTTATGGGAACTGGTTCATTTGATTTCATAGTCTGTTGTTGGAAATGTATTGTGGCCAAAAGATTCGTAGAATTCTTCTAAGACATGTTTTTATAAAAACTTGCAGGGCACGCATATCACTAGGGGGCGCATCCCACGTTTCACATCCGTATAATAATGTAGATTGGATATTGAAGTTGAAGATATTTAGTTTAACACGGCGGAAGAGAGTTGAAGAGTTCCATATCTTATTAAATTGGCCGTAGGCTTGAGTCGCCTTTTTTATTTGATTGGCAATATCTGCACGCGAACACGGTTGCAAAACGAATTAATCTCTTCCAAAGGCACATTATCAATTGCAAATATGTTTGAGTTTTCAGTGTTTATTTACATCACTTTATCTTTGCCAATAATAATCCTACGACCAGCATTCTTAGCCAGCTCCGTTAGACGTTGCAGTTGCATGTTCATATCGGAGTATCGGTGAGAGAGAAGGCAAACTTCATCAACATATTCAAGATCACTCAATCGATTTAGAAGTCCCCAACCAATACCTCTAGTACCCGATATGGCATGGCTTATGACAATATCCAACGCAATGTTAAATCAAAGTGGTGACATCACGCAACCTTGCCGCACTCCTGTACCAACATTAATTTTTCTGCTCAGTTTCGCTTCGTGCTGAATACGACAACTTGCACTAACATACATACTTTTAATGAGTTGAATTTTTTTTTTATGGAACACCTTTACATTAGAGGGATTTCCAAATGACATTGTGATTGAGAGTATCGGATGCTTTTTTGAAGTTAATGAAAATTAGATATAGAGGAGACTGCCATTCAACCGACTGTTCCACTATTATTCTGAGTGTACTGACATGGTCAATACATGATTGGTTTGGACAAAAGTCTACTTGTTGACTTCTGCGTGTTATAGCATCAGAGATTCTTCTGGTTATTATATGAGTGATTATTTTGTTCACCATACCGAGAAGAGTGATGCCTCGCCAGTTGTAACGCTAAAACAGGTCGCTCTTTCTTGGCAACTTTATTATTATGCTTGCTTTGAGTTTTTCAGGTACACTTTCATTTATCCCGATATCTTCTATTAAAGAAAAAAAGATTTGTGCGCTAGTTTCAGGATTTATTTTGAGGAGTTCCGAGTTTTTGTTGTTGTTCTTGTCTTAATGGCAGATATAATATCAAATACTGTTGGGGGTGTGGTGGACATATTTTGTATATTTATTCGGGTGGTGCAATTACATATACTCGTAGACTCGTCATTGTTCTGCATCGGGGATATAATTGAGGAATAGTACTCAGCCCATAGATCCAGCTGTTCGTTTTTGGACGTTATTAGTATGCCATCATCATTTCTAAATGGTTTTCCAGATACATCGGGCTTGTTTGTAAGCTCTTTGAAGAGTTTGTAGAGATCTCCACTGCGATCTGTGTCGGCTGCCGTTTGAGCTTCGTTGGCTATGTTATTTACCTATGTACGTTTGTCTTTGCGGTCACTGCGTTTTACCAGCATATTGTGTTGTGCGCAAAGATTTGCTTTTTGGTTTCGCGTTTTGGCAGAGTTGAGAGCAGCTTTCAGCTCTTTTCTCTCTGCTACCAATGCCCATGTGGCGTTAGCTATCCACTGCTTACACCTTTGATTGTTTGAGCTAATATGTGCCTTAGCACTCTCAGTATTTATACGTTTAGTTGCTTGCCAATTTTTTTGCTGTTGATGCAAGGGATTGCTGTAGTGCGGTAGTATAGTTTAAGGCTACGGTGGGAGCTGTAAGTTTGTTTACGTATAATTACGTTAAGTTACGTTATGTTACCCATGTTACCTTATTGGCGGGTTTGTGGGAAAATAGGGATCCACCAATCACGAATCGTCTGCCGCGCACATGTTTATAAAAAGTTTGCCGTTTTCTGTTCTTCTTCTCTACCATTATATTCTCCAAGCTTCTGTTATCAGGTTCAATTTTTGCATTAAAATCACCTATTACCACTAGTTTATCCTCAATGTTTAAGGACGATATTGCATGGTCATGAAGGCTGTAGAGTTCTTCTTTGAAAGCATAGTCTAAGACGTGTGCAGATGCATAGCATTGTATACATGTCATATTACTTGCACGGGTTCAAAGTCTAACTGTGATTATTCTATCGAAATATTGTTTTATCTGGGCTTCTTTTGACAACAGTAGGCCAACTCCAGGTGATTTTGTTTAATTTGCCGGTATGTCTGAGTAGAAAAGATGGAGTCCGTCGGTTGTCCTTGTTTCACCAAAACCTAGCCAGCGAAGTTCACTTTGTCCCAGATGTAGTAGGTTGTAGTTCTTAAATTCTTTGCAAACTTAAGCTAATCGCGATGGTTCCAAATCAAGTCTGTTTTTTAATGCTAAAGATCGTCATCATTATATCAGATCGTTTTTGTTTTTCTTTTGTTTCGGTTTCTGTAATAGTTTTATTTAGAATGTAGTAGCTGATTGGACTTTTCACCCGATCCGATCTCCACGTGACTGTTGTTGGTATTATACAACCAAAAATTTTCCCGAGATTTTTACTATCAAAAAAACACCAAAATCTATCAGTTATCGAGATATAAGCAAGTGCGTAAGACATGCCTTTTGGGAAATAAAAAAAAATTAAAGAGATATAAGCAAAAAAAAATTTTATTTTTACACAAAAATTATTATATTTGTGTATAAGACATGTCTTTTTGGGATATTTATTTATTTTATTTTTGTTTGTTAACTCCTATACAACAAGAATAAATCTTATATTTAAAATGCAGGAAAGCAGTACTGTAAGAAGCGTTTAAAAATCAAACATTATAAAAATATATAAGCTATAATTTAATTATTCTATAAGGCATTACAATTTTCTGTTGAACAAAAAATTCAAATAAAAACTGTTTAAAGCTAATTGCGTTGCTATTAAGTTGTTGAGTTTGTGGAAGTCCTTCCTCTTAGCGATCTAGCAAGCCTAATTTTATCGATAAGATATCGTGGAGCTTTTAAATTAATAATCTTATAGAAAAATAATAGAACACGTATATTAAGCAGATTATCAAATAAGACACCATAAAGTTTAGCAGAAAAATAAGAGATATGGTCATATCTTTTCAAGTAATAGACATATCGGATAATATCCCTATATATATTATAAAAATGAGGTGTAAGTTTGTTTGTTTGTGACGAAATCAGGCCCAAACGGCTAAACCGATCTTTATGAAATTTGGCATATCGATATTTCTCATCTTGGAAGGAACTATAAGCTATATATATTTTTAAAATTTTGGGTGGGCGTGGCACCTCCCATACAACTCGAAAACATTTTTTAACATATCATGAGAGCTGCTATAGCCACAGTCTCGAAATTTTCTACGATTACCTCTCAGATTATTCTTCCCATTTGAGCCAAAAATTGTGCGTACCGGACAGAGGGGCGTGGCACCGCCCATAAAACTCAAAATCATTTTACGGCGTATTTAAAGAACTGTTATAGGTATGGATTAAAAACTTTGTACGAATAACTCTATTACCATTTCCCCTATTTGGGCCAAAAATTGGGAGTTTTGGACAAAGGGGCGTGGCACCGCC
>NDXZ01032542.1:0-12909 GCA_003055125.1 Paykullia maculata
AAAGACCAAAAAATGTTTATATTTTAATCTAAAAACGCTTACAAATGTAGCGTTACGCAGGCTTAGCCCATATACATATTTTTATATTTATGTATATTTTTTACCTTTAAGTGTTTGCAGAACAGACACTCAACACATTTCTTACTTACAATCAAGTGTTCATATAGACATGTCATAGTTTCTTGTTTATTTTTTTTTACTTTTCTCTTACTTGTTGTCAATGTCTGGTGGTCACCAACTCCCACTTTGCTAAGCACTGACTGCCAATTGTTATTTATAATTATTATCACTTAAATTTGTCAAATTTTGTCTTTGTTTTTTTTTCTTTCTCTTAACAATAATAATTTTTACTTAAATTTTTCAGTTTCGTTCAGTTGAGAACGACTGTATGAAATGAATTTTTATGTCAGAATGCCTATAAAGTTGTCGTAAAATATTATTACCACCATAACAATCACATCACAGACATAATTATCGCTCTCGTCAGTCAAATCGTCAACGTTGTTCTCGTCCTCATCAACATTATCATAATCACCATAATTATAACAAACATTATAATTATGATCAGCCAACTTTAACATAATTATGGCTGCCGGTTTTTACTTGCTCTGTTTGCGTTAAATATTTTGTTTTTTATTTTTTGTTTTCCTTTTATTTTGTACAGCTTCTCTTTTTCCTTTCTTCTGTGTTGCATATACATACGTACGTTCTTCTGTGTTGCATATACATACGTACATTTGGTCATATACACTTAAGTTTGTATGGCTGTATAAAGTTGTCGTAAAATGTTACTTCATTTTATTTCGGTTAAAAAGAGATTTTATTTGTTTTATTGCAATTAAGCGACACAAGTCAATTTATTTTGCAATTTTTTATTAATTAAAGTGTGATAAATGTTGAAAATACATGATCTGCTGCTGTTGCTTAATTTTATCTGCAAAATGAAGCCGTTAAAAATCGTGTATTAAATTTTGTTTTATTGAATTTATGGCATTTTGGTCATTGTATGTAGGTATAAAGAAATATATTTTTTATCTTGTTTTAAAAGTTTTTCTTCATTTATTATTTTGGAATAATTTTGTCGTTGGTAGGATTTAATTGGTCAAACATGAGTGATGTGTTTAATTGTTTAAATAATTTCGTTTAACCCTGCACCGTCATCTTCGTCAAAACGACGACGCGCGGTTTTATTTTCGAATTAAAACCTGTTTTTTTGTTTGTTTGTTTTGGTCTCATATCTCTCTTTAGCCACTAGCAAGCTGTAAATGGATGTAGACGTGCAGCGAACTGCGCGCATCGTAAGCGTTTTTTTTCGCTTCTAATTTTTTGCCGTAGTCAAATTGACTAAGGATGACGTTTTTGTAACTTTCAGTGTTTTCGGTATATTTTTCTAGTACGAATAGTTTGACCATATTTTTAAAATGACTGTTCAACGATCAAGGCTCTGACTGACCATCAGATTTAGTCGTTCGATATATTAAAAATTGTATGTGTGTTCAGAAAGTGTGATAGTGTGGACAAAAAATGCATTTGTGTGACAGATTTTTTGACAAGTGTGTCTGATTTGATAATGTTTTGGAAATTTTCATTAAATAGTAGTTTCTGTGCTATCAGAGTTGGTTTTTTGTAAAGCAGCTGCACAAAAAATTACAAGTCATTTATTTATATTGCAAAGAAACGTAAAAATAAATTTGGGACCGAGAATATTTGTAAAGATGAGTTTTTTGTATGACAGTGTGGCATCCAATCACACATTTTGTTGCGATTTTCTCATATAGGACAGAACTCTATCAGATTTTTATTTGACATAATCGCACGACTTTGTAGGATAGTCAGTCATGGCCTTTACTAAAGATAAAGGATTTGAGCATTTCCTTTCCTGGAGTGACAACAACGATGAATTCGAAAGCAAAATAGGTTGTGACATAGAAGTCAAGCAAGATGCAAGAGCAACGGATTCATCTTGTTCGATTTCCGTTTTGTTACAATATCTTAACCCTTTTATTTTATAAGCCAAAGCCAAGCAAAGTTGCTTATCTTCTATCATCATGTAACAAACAGGGCACTATCAATCCCAACACAAATAAACCCATCATGGTGAAGTTTTATAACTTTACCAAAGGAGGAGTTGATACATTCAAGCAAAACTAACAGGTGGCCGTTGGGTCAATTTTTTTGACTTTTTAACAAATCTGCAAATCTTTTATTAATTTTTGTATAACTTATTAGCACAATATGTTTCAAGGTGGCCAAAAGCATCTAAGTCGCGTTAATTTTATAAAAAACCTAAAAATGACAGACTTGATATGCCAACAATAACATCCACTGTCAGAAATGATATCCAAAGTCAGCCTAAATCATAACTCCACAGATTCTGAAAATATAATAAAAAAAAAAAAACAATTGGAAAAAGGAAGATATGCTTAGTTTGTCTGTCATCAAAACGAAAAATGACAAACGTTGTTTGTGCAAAGTGCCACAAAAGGCTGTGTGGCGAGCACAAAATTAAAGTTTGCGCCTCGTGCATTATATGAAACAATTTACTTCGAAACTAATGTTTCTTTTTTAGTAAAATATATATATTATACGAAATTACAAGATTTAATGAAAAAAAATATGTCCTATGTTATACTTTTTATGTTATAAAAACCTTTGTTAAAAAAAACTTGATAATTGAATGATGACTGTGCAATGTTAATTTTACGTTAGAAAATTTAAAAAAAAAAATAAGAATTTCTTCAAATATTGATTAAAAAATAACTAAATATAAATAATAAAAATATTTTCTCACCTGTTTTTGCTTTCCACGTATTTTATAGTCTCTTAAAATAGGTCGTAGTCAAAATAACGAAGGATGACGTTATTGTACAAAAAATAAGGATGAAATTTTAGGGTTAAGAGATATTTCTTAAACCATTATTAATTAGAATATAAGAAATCAATTACGATAAGAGTTAAGTAGAGATCGATACTTACTTGACCACTAGTATGGAATATTTTTGAAAAAATAATTTATTACAGATTTTCTGTAAACAAAAAACAAAATTATTGTTTTAAAATTTTCAAAAGAAGTATTAAATATTTTTTTTAACTTACCAAAGAGCTAATTCTTTCTACTTAAATTTTATTACAAATTTACCTTCTACATATCTCTTCGTCTCTGAACACATTTAATATTAATTAGTTGAAAAGCAAAAAAAAAAAAATTGTATATATTAGTGGTAATTAATAAAGATTTAAAAAGATACACATTTGTAACATCCTAATTTATGTGCTTAGATCTTTTTTTCAAACATAAACAACGAAGAAAGTAATAGCCGATCAAATCCGACTATAAAAAAACCTACAACACATCATAATAAATTTAAATGTATTTTTGCTTAAATTTTTATTGCGATTTGGATATAAGACTTAAGACAGCTAATATTTTATTAAAGTTTTTTAAATTTTAAAAGAATTTGCTTTTTTTTTGTGTTGGCCTAATATGGAATCTTTGACAAATTATGGACTTTCAATCACAAAATTTGGTAAAGGGATTTGTCTTTCCTTAAGTATATTTTTAGTAATATGGATCTTATAAAGGTTTGTACCTTATATGGGGGCTAGAAACAGTAAAAACCCGACTAACGCGAAATTCGGTAAACATATAAATAAAGTATTTATAAGTCAATAGTTAGACCTGTGACCTGTAATTCCGGAAAGAAACTTGTATGGAGGCTGGGCATGAAACAAATATCATCAAATAGAATTTAATTTTGGGCCAAAGTTATAATGTGATGCAAATTTCATTGACACCTATTAAAAACTGCGACCTGTATTCTTATAACATGGCTTATATTGACAGACAGACACTCGGACAGACACTCGGGCAGACAACGCTTGTTGAACTCAAGAAGAGATTTTAAATTCAGCAGCACAGATTAAAGTAGACATGGGTCCAGCTTTTTTCCTAAGGTTACAAATGCCAGCGCAAATCCATAAAACTCTTGCCTTTCACCTATAATAGGGTAGGGTATAAAAAAAGCAAATCTTAAGCAAAACTTAATTAACATTTTTGTCTATTTATTCTAATGAACCCAAACATTTAAAATAATTCACAAAAATAATAGAAACAACAACAAAAAGTTAAACTTTAGCTAATGAATACAACAACAACACCTTCAGCATCATTATTTTAATTTTGCTCATTCTAAAACTATCTATTTGTGAATGTTTATTTCCATACAAAATTCAGGAATTTTCCTCTACCAGTCAAATAGTCTGTCTATCTGTGAGTACAAATCGCTGGTAATTGAAAAGTCCAGTAAATATTTTCATCACCACGAAACTTTAATTTTATCTTTTGCTTATGTTTCATTTTCTTTTTCATCATCTGAGAGTTATAAAAACATAGAATTATAGCACAACCATTCAAATTAAACTAAAATAAATTTAAAAAAAAAAACGAAACAATGAATAACGTAAATGAAAGTGGTAAAAAACCAACAACATTTTAACGGTCATAAGCAGCGCTGAATTCTTCATTTTGACTTTTTGTATCCAAAAAAATAAGCCAACAGCAGCAACAATATTTTTAATGACTTTTTAAATGTAATGAAAATAATTTTCTGTACAATTCTCTTTGTGAACTTCATACTTAAATGTTTAAGTGGTAGTTTATTTATGTTTGTGTAAGTATGTGTGTGTTCTGCCTTTGTGCCTCGTTTCCTGTAAGTTATTAAGTCTCCCACTTAATTGACAGTGGGAGACTTAAAAGTTTGATTTTGTCTTGGAGCTTTCTTTGATGGTTTTAAGCAGCATCATGAGAAATTTAATATCTTTTTTAAGAAAATTTCTTAATATAAAATATTGGTTAATACTATTTTGGAAAAAAAATACTGCAACCGAGATATTCCCGAAAAATGGTTCACTGTTACCTTAGATCCCGAGTAACACTTCTAACAGTTAGAGATGTTGTGTAGAACCTCAAGAGAATTCCCGTAAATTTTCAGATTTTTTTTTTCTAAATCAGAAGAAAAACCAAAAAAAAATCTTTTGTTTGCTTGTAATCGTTTTTGTTTTCAATTAAAAACTTTATATAACATTTCTCTATAGAAAATTTGAAAACAATAATTTTAGAAATTTTTTTATTACTTTTTATTACTTGTAGAATGAAAAACCCGAAAAAAGTTGTTCATTAAAAATTTCTTCTCCTTTAAGAATGTTTGTAAAAAAAAACTTTTTTTATAGAAATAATTTCAATAATTTTTTTAAAAACTTATTGATGAATTTTCTTGACAAAATTTTCAATTCATTTTTTCTCTATAGAATGTTTTAGACAAAATTTTCGTTTAGAAAAAATTTTCGACATATTTTTTGCAAAAAATTTTTGAAACTATTTTTTATTTCTATACAAAATTTTGGTAAAATTTCCTTTTTATAAAATTTTTTTTATAAATTTGTTCTTTCTACAAAATATTCAAAAAAAAAATGTGATTTTTCAAGGATATTTTCGAGTTTGTTTTATTGAAATTTTCAGTAAATTTTTTCTAAAAAACTAAAAAAATATATTTAATATATTTTTGCTATAGAAACCGATAAAATAATTTTTTGTGTTATTGGCAACGTTTCCTTGGTTAAAAAGAGTTTGATAAAACTGAAAAATGATCAAAAGTCCAACAAAAATGTTTTAAATAAAAATTTTAAATAACTTTCTTTCGAGAAGACTGATTATTAACCATAATATATGTATATATAAATATATGTATATGATTATCCGTAACCAAGTTTATAGTTTGGACAATCATATAATGATTCTCGCAACCATATAATGATTCTAGCAACCATATAATGATTCCCGCAACCATATATATGATCATGGTATTGACGTAAAATATGACTACAACCATATGATGATTGTGGCAATCTTAAAATGATTGCAGTAATCATAAAATTTTAAAATTGTCTGATCATATTACCGTAACCATACTCAACCATGTTTTTTCTTTGCGTGTATACAAAATTCTTAAATTTCCCAAATATTTTTACGATTCTTCCCACTGTCATTTTACAATTGTCGCTTTTGCCTTCCACAATTACCGTTGTATGCTCTTGTTGGTCTTTAAGCAGAGGGGAAATAAATACATAAATGAAATAAAATACAATTTAATTTGTTAAATGAGCGCAAAGAAAAAACAAAAGGAATTAGCGACTGGCATAAGTTGGATGGTAAAAAGCAAAGACATTATTTTAAGCAAAGGCGACTTCATAGTGCTCTACTATGCCTTCTAAAAATTCATTCATTACAATTTATCCAACCCAATAGTGGGCAGTTAATAAAATAATTGCCCTTTTTTTGATCTAAATAACATTTATGAAGGTTATGAAGTTTAAAAAGTAAGAAATTCAAAGATATACTTAATTTGTTTCTGTATGAATTCAAACAGAATTTAGCATAAAATATCCTTTATCAAGTTTTGGCTCGAAACTGAAATAAAAACAAAGTATTTTTATATGATACATCCTGATCCCGTAACTAATATGTACTTCCAACTGTAGAGTGCCACAATAATAAAATACAAATCCAAAAACAACAACAGCAACAGAAAGAATTTTCTTAAAACAGTTTGTGAAATGCTCTAGCAATAAAAACTTAAACAATTAATTAGTATCCAACTCTAATACTAAAGTTTTAATTCTTTTATTGTTGTTGTTGTTTTCGTCGTTGTCGTTGTAATGCTACAGATGATAAGTCTTTATACTTGTATTGTTTGAATGTTTGTCTGTCTCCCTCTTAAAGTATGTACCGGGTAACGGAGCGTATTGTGCATGTAATTGTATGTTGGTGTTATTCCTGAACTTATCTATGTAAACGTAAATATCTGTGTACATTATATTACAGTTACAAAGTATAAAGGATTAATTAAAGTAAAAGAAGCAATGATGATGATGTTAATGCACTCACTTCAACTACATCTGGCTTATATTTAAGTTCATTTTGCTAAATACTTGCTTACTTTATACATACATACATCTGTATATACATCTGTATATATATATGTATATCTATAGCAGACAGAGGAGTTATTATTTAATAGGGATAGAAAGAGAGCGTCGACAAATTGGTTTAGTTAGCAACGGTTTCCTTTTGTACGTCTCTGGCTTACTGTATTAAAATTCGAGAGTGGTAAAGACAGCAAAAATAATTATTAAAAACAAAAATTAAAGCTGGTTAATATTATCTATTAAGTTAATGAATTTTTACACTGAAAAATAAATAAGGAAC
Organism: Paykullia maculata; assembly: GCA_003055125.1. NCBI lineage: Eukaryota > Metazoa > Arthropoda > Insecta > Diptera > Rhinophoridae > Paykullia > Paykullia maculata. The sequence goes on from NDXZ01032542.1 coordinate 7,265, forward strand.
TAAAATACATAATTGACCAAATTTTTTTTTTTAATTATTGGATTTCAATATCGTTTGAATTGAACTGAAGAAGCCCTTTTGGCATTACAACAGTTACACAATGTTTTTAAAATGTGTAATACATACAATAAATATACATATTAGGTATCATACAAGGTGGCGTAAAACTAAGCCCTGTTTTAACGAAATGTTGATTTATTGATGTGTGTCGCTAGATTGCTTGTTGTCAATTATTTCTCTATGTGTCTATAGCATATGAAGATGTTAAAGCACAATGCCATTTGCAAACTTAAGGCACATTTACATTATAAAATTTCTTTTGAGCCACCTTATATACATTTTGTTTACATATCACCGTTAATATAACAGTTTTACAATAAAATAACAAGAGTAAAATTATGTAATTAAGTCTATGCTTCAAAGATATTTGATTTATTTTTTTAACCAACAAACAAATAATATAAGACGTTTATAACAATATTAATACAACAGTAAGACTATTGCATTTTAAATTTTTTAGATTTTTTTAAAAGAAAAAAAATTACAAAGAATAAAGGATTATTTATGAAATGTTAGATATGTTAAATTTTATATACTAAATAGAACACCAGTCTTAAATTAGTTTGAAACAAAAAATTTACGCAAAAGTTTGCAACTTTCTGTCACGTTTCAATTTTTTAATCAGTGTCTTTGAAGAAAAACGTAATTTTTTTTCTTCAAGTTTTATAACACAAAAAAAAAAGAACGCGACTTAAGAATTAATAATAATGATATATGTACCCTTATAAGAGTTACAAAAACTGAGTTGAGTTGTTATTATAAAATGAACAAATAGACCAATTGAACGATCCAACTAAAATAATCGTCAAATGTTGTTAAGTATAACAGTTTAATTGCATTTTAACAAGAATATAAAAATTTTGAAGTCGACTTAGACGAAACACAGATAACAACACCATTGTAATTCCCAGACATTTTAAGATATCCTTTAGTGAATTTCTATTCATTTTAAACGATTTAACAGAAAGTTTTAGCATAAGAGACTTTTACTTTCTTTTACTTTATCTACAAAGATTAAAAATCATCTTTAATTAAAACAGGATCAGAGAAAAAAATTACAAAATAATTATATCGATTTAAATATCGATTTTTCAATATATCGATATTTTTCAAAAATCAATCGATATGTTTCATCGATATTTTACTTTGCAATAAATACATATATCGATATATCAATATTTTTTCTTGCAGTTTTATTTCGATATTTTTGAGAATTATTTTTTTTAAAGAGAATTTAATAAAAAAATGTAATACATTAAAAATATAAAAATGATTATCTATAAATATAAGACTGACTTCAAAATTTTTTTTAATAGTAATACTTAGCAAACTTTTGGAAAGGTATTATAATAAGCAGAGAAACCAAAAATATACTCTAAAAAAGTGTTTTATGTGCATTAAATATGCAGTAAAAACTTATAGATATACATTAAGAATGTAAAAAATATGCTCTTAAAATAACAAAAATCGCTTTATAATTGTTAAGTAGTTTTTTCAGGCTTATAATCACTTATAATCACTTAAAACAGGAATGGTAAATTAAGTTTGCGGAAAGAAATTACCGCAGGAATGAATAATTGCAATTTTCATATCGATCGATATTTCTTTCCGTTCAATAATAATTCCACCCAATATGTTTCTATGTAAACCGTTAATCATCAATAAAAAATTACTGTTTAATAAAGTTCGTTTTTCCTGTATTTTATGAATTCACAAAAAATATCGAAATATCAATATTATTAAATCGATATATATCGACCGGCAACGATATTGTTAGATTTTGTTTTAAACAAAAAAAAAAAAAAATCAAAAGTTGTACACCAATTTTAATAAAGAATATCTCAATTTGCTTTAAATATATTTAACAATATGCTTCTGCACAAAAAAATTATTTTTTTGTTGCCTTTTTATTTTTTGCGAATTTTTAAAAAACAAATTTTGTATAAAAACTAATTTTTTTGTGGCACAGGTTTGCCGACATCTCTAAAACTTCTGAGCGAATTTAATAACAATGTATGCATAGATTTAATATAATTTTATTGTCGAACTTTAAATTTTTTATTTAACTGGATAGGACAAGCCATTCTTCAGGTATTCTAACATATGTCCAATTTACCAATTGAATTGAATTGAATTGTACCAATTTGAAATATGTTAAGAATATTGTTGTCAATAACAGTTAAAAGTTGTCCGGCAACAATTAATAACTTTAATTTAGTAAAATTGTGTTATGTATGTATGTACATACAATTTTTTTTTAATAAAATCTAAAATTTAAACATATTTCTAATGTTGTGTTATATTTTTTGTTATAACTTAGAAGCCCTTTCGAATCCCAACATGACACTTAGTGGCAATACAAAGAAGAGGTTTTGGATTAACATATATTTTAATATTTATATTATATATTTTAATACCACTTTTTGAGAGAAATATCCGCGAAATAAATATCGCGAAACATAGATCGTTTTCTTTTTAAGAAGTATAAGGTTTAAAAGAAAATTTCTTGTTAAATGAGACTAAAATAAATAACGTACCTTATATTGATTAAAATACATACATATATGTTTATAATTTTGTAAACCTACTTTACTACATTTTTATTAATTTTTCGAAGTTTCAATTCGTTATGTTTCGCAACCTAATGGCTGAACCGATGTTAGTAACGACAGCGATAATCTATGTACCAAATTTGATTAAATTCAAAAGGCTGAAGGTCAAATTTCGTCATTTCGTAGGTTGATTTTATATATTTGGAAGTAGGAGAGATATGATCGGCATTGACTAACCAACCAATTTATTTATTTTTGTTATTTTCAGTCTTGTTAAATTAATCTTAATTGTTTGTAGCGTAGAATTTCCTCTCATCAATTTCTTTCTCTGTATAAATTTTTTTCTTATTTTAAAAATACATAACAATTTGTTATTGTTGTACTTCAAACACTTGAAAATATTAATTAAAATGTATTACGAGGCAACACTGCTATTAACACAAAGAAAAACAAAATTATAATAATTATAAAATATGAAGCCATATTATTGCTCCTTCAACTCTTCTACTCTAGAAAAGAAAACAACAACAATAAATAAATACTTTTCCCAGAAATTTTAGAGGAGAAACTACAAAAAAAAACCATAAATGTTGAAATAAAGTCATTCCCTGAAAGAAGAAAAAAAACCAATAACAAAATATACATAAAACATAATATAATTATAAAGTACGCGCAAGTATGAAAGTATAAAAATAAAATATGTATAAAAAAATTGATATATCCTTGTTCTATATTTTTTTTTTGCCAACCAACACAAGCAAAACAAATTTACTTAATTTCACACACAGAGATACACACTTTTGCATTTCGTTATATCATCATATATTCGCTGTTTAAACTCAAGGTATTTTCAGTTTAGTTTTATTACGTGTCTTATTAAGTAGACTTTAAAATGTTTCTTTCCTTTAGAATGTGTTTTGTTGTTTTAGTCCTTTTTTTTTAATTTATTTTTGGCATTTTGTTTCTTTTTTATAATAATTATAAAACATCACTTTAACTTTAAAACAAATAATACTTTTGTAGGTATTTATGTGATTGTTTGTAAGTATATGTTTAAAAGTGTATTGAATATATGTAATTGTGTGTGTGTGTGTCTTAAAACATCACTTTTAGATATTCCTACACAATTGGGACATGCTTTATTTTTAGACCTTCATTAAGTTTATTTTTTTTTTATTTGAAAAAAACTTTTAAGTGTCTAAATATAGAAATTTGCCTGTTTGTAAGTATTTAGGCATTTAAAAGTATAAACAATATTAATAACTCTTTAATATAAAAATATAGCATGTATTTAATGATTTTGTTAGTATATTTAATCAGTGGCTAAATAAAACTTATAAATATGTATATATAACAAAATTATTTATACCACTTTAATTTTGTTTTACAAATAGTGAAATTGTTTTGGTTTTGTTTTATGAAAATAGTGGATTTGTTGAATTAGTTTTTTTTTTTGAAGAGAATTTAATAAAAAAATTTAATACATTAAAAATATAAGAATGATTATCTATAAAGATAAGACTGACTTTAAAAACTTTTTTAATAGTAATACTTAGCAAACTTTTGGAAAGGTATTATAATAAGCAGAGAAACCAAAAATATACTCTAAAAAAGTGTTTTATGTGCATTAAATATGCAGTAAATACTTATAGATATACATTAAGAATGTAAAAAATATGCTCTTAAAATAACAAAAATCGCTTTATAATTGTTAAGAAGTTTTTTCAGGCATTTTTTTTAAATCGCTTTATTTGGTTTTTAATTAACAAAATTCCATACCATTTAACAACATAAATAAAATAAACAAAACAAGAAACAAAAAAGCTACATCAAAAATTGAACTCCTTATCAGATTAAATTGAGACGGTTTTTGCATTAAATAAGACAACATTTTTAGTGGTTATTGTTATTGCAATAAACCACAAAATATTGACACAGATTTTCAAATAAAATGCGTTGCCTATTAGATCTAAATAACGTTTGATAAATTGGAAATGTTTTTTCTACATCTACATCAATCTCATTGGCAAATGTTTGAAACATAATATTTCCTTCATATTATATTTTAAAACTTGTTTTGACGAAGTTTTTACTTTCACCTACCGCTTCGTTTTTTGTTAAAATTTTTTAAGTTTAGTTTAAATGTTTTTAAATTTGCATATGGAGTTTAACAGTTCGGAATAATATTCTTCTTAAAATACAATTTAAGATGTAGATGGCGGAAAAGTAACAACTTTTTTTTTAGCATACAAAAACATTTTTTTTTTATATCAAAATATGCACTAAAAGTATCAAATATGCCATAAAAAACTTGAAAAATCTGCCAAAACCCTCTTAAAACAGAAATATGCAAAAAATGCTGTAACAATGCCAAAATGCATATAAAATTCTAAAACGAATAAATACCTTATCTTTGTCTCAATACGTCGCACAGGAAAAAGCCTGAATTTTGCATATTACGGTAGAAAAGATTTGATGTTAAATTTTATTTTAATTTAAGCAAACTTTTTAATTTCAAGTTAAGGTCGATTTAAAACTCAATTTTCGATCAATTGAATTCGATCTATAAGGGCATTCATTAGCCATACAACCAGCAATCCCTCGATTTGGGGATCTGTTTTAGGCATCGATTGAAACAAGTGATGTAGCAGCAAACATTTTCATAAAATAAATTTTTATTTTGCGTCTTATTTGCATTATTTAAAATGAGTTTTATTAGGGGAACTCACTCTTTGATGCAAACTACCAGTGCAAGCCGTGCAGGTCGTGCATATCGTGCAAAAAAGCAAACATTTGCAAGACCACAACAAACAAAATACACAAAAATTCAATTTGATTCACTTGAGCAAATTTGCACAACTAAACATCAGTTCAAAGTTGTCTTACAAAAATTTGCACAACAGAAAAAGCTGACTAAGTGATTCAAAACAAATAACTTAAAACCTGTGCATACAAAGTTTAACGGCGGCGGAGGCCGATGCGTAAATTACATTTCGGACATATGTAAATACATAAAAATATACATACGTTCAT
>NDXZ01032565.1:0-39987 GCA_003055125.1 Paykullia maculata
CAAAATACATTTAAAAAGTTTTACAAAAATTAGTTAAGCATTAATCATAAAATTGTATTGTAACGGAACTCAATGTGTCTTCAGGGTTTTAATTTGACCGGATGAATTAAAATTTATTAAAATAACGATAAAAACCTCATTGCATTAACAAAGATTAAGCTAACAAAAGTTTGTTACAAATCAATAAAAATATTTCTGCCATATAAAAATTTGTCCTTACCCTGCCTCTGTCTTTCAATTTAAGTACAAACCACTTTGCTATCGCTCCTTAAATAGTTAAACATGTCTTGTGTGCCCTTTACACATATATACGTTTACATACATCATAAATACTTCGTCAGTTTTATTACTTCTTATGGTTTCTTTTAACAGTGTAATCGTACAAATCTTTTGTGGTGCCCATAAAAAAACAAAAGCAACAAGATTTACTGGTTCTTTTAGTTCCTCTTATTTTTTCTACGATCATTTATCTTCTTTTTTTATTCTAAAGGTTCCATTTTTATGATTTTAGATTCCTGTGTTTAAATTATTTATTTAAACTTTAAGTTGCTAGTGACATAATCTTTTTTTAAAAGAATAGTAAGGTGGATCATAAGATAATTTTAACTCTTTTATTGCAAACTTATTCCTTAACATACATTAAATATATATATTTCCTATTAAAAAATTTGCCAAAATTGTTTTTTAGGAGAATTTTATAGATTAGAAATTTAATATAAATGGCAAATTAAAAGACATTTATCATAAGCAGGAGAGATTTCGAAGACTCCTTACAAAATCCATTTTAACTCCTTTGCCTTTTTTCTGATTAAGAGTCTTTTTCTTTTGTCAGTTATAATTATTATTGATTTATTTCGCAATATTTTTCTTATATGTTTGACTTGAGGACATAAGAAAATCATTTATAGTTAGTTTTTTGTGTTAAAACCTTTCTTATTGTTATTGTTGATTAATGTAAAGGTAACTATGTTCAATGGTATGTGTGAAACAATTGCTGTTTGATAGATTATATATTCGCAGAATTTTGCAAAAACATATTTTTATTTATTTTTTGTTAAGGTTTCATTTATATAAGATTATTTCCTTTCAATCTCGGTGGCATATGTGTCATGTTTTGCTTAGTAAATTGCTTTACTTTTTTTCATATATGTATGTATGTTGGTACTATAAAAATATTGGCCCCTAATCATAGTCATAAACAAAGTATACTTTTGAAAAAAGTATACTGTAGTGTAGTTCATATTTATTGGATATACATGACGACATTTTATATAAATAAAGGCACACATTAAAAAAAGTTTTATATATATTAAGAATTGGTAAGAAATAAGAGTTGATTTGATTAATTTTATCGAGTTTTTTAAAACAATTTTCGATTATCAGATACTCATGATTTTTAAATTTTTTTGCAAAAGTAAAAACTAACACTAAAAAAAATGATTTAAATTATGTGTAACTTACAGTTAAAGAAGGAGCTCTTATAAATGTATATGTGTAAAGAGTGTAACCTAGATGGGTTTACAAACATACAAACATTAATAAATAATCTTCTATAAAATTCAGTGAGTGCAGTTTAATATTATATTTCAAGATACCGGTGGAAGTGGGTTGTTTTAAATCAATTTTCATAAAAATAATTCCATTTGTGATAAAACATATAAGCTAAGCAGCTAAACATGGTACGTTTAGTATCTCTGTCAATCTCATTTTCTCATTTATAATCTAAAGGCTACTTTATTCGTTTGATATTTTCCTATTGCATCTTGTACAATTAAGCCATTTAAACTACCTTTACTAGAGATTGACAGTTTACCTTATTTATGGTATTTTGCACCATCATGACATTTTATTTTCCCTACAAAAAATTTGGATACCGCAAACAAATTATAGTAAACAATCATCAAGTATTGTTTTATATTTTAACATTTAATGGTTACCGTTAATGAAAACCTTGACATGATTATTCACAAAAAATAAAATGTTTAAAAAACTGTTGTGACAAACAAATCATGATTTGTGCGCAAAAATAACATTATATTTATAAGCTGTTAAAGCTTTAAATAAGCATAAAATGTTGCCTACAACAACGGTATAGTTTCAACTCAATCAGAGTATGATAAACTTTAAATATTGTTTGTTTTCTGTGTTTCTTCTTCTTTATAAAATGATTATATGGAACTATTTATTGATCATGGAAAATAACGTTATGATAATATATGGCCACAACATGATTATATAATAGCATTTTAATTAAACTTGTTATGTTTAAAATCGATTATCATACAATTTAGCTACAACCGTATTGTACAATCATAGTATGGTGCCCTTCGATTATGATCACCACAACCATATTTTTTTTGTGTGTAAATATTATACAATTAAGACGGAAATAATGTGATATTGAAAATAATGTGGATGCAGTTGGTTTATTTTAGTGTTAGGAAATGGCACAATCAGCAGGGATTTTATCCGAAAACGTTAGATGTTAAGGCTAAATTTTTTATTCAACAAATTTTTACATTAAAAATCTTTAAACAATTTGCATTTACTCGCATATACGCATGCGTAACAATCGCAATTTGGTGATGTTTTAAAATTACGGTAAAAATTGTTAGGCTCGATACCAATTTTTTTACCCAACCAAATCAATTTAATTTTTTATAAAAAATAACATATTTTTATGTTTTAGTAAAATAATAATTTTTTCCATACCAAACAGCTTTGAATAATTTTTAGCTAAAACAATCGTTATCAATATACAAAAAAGAAATTACGTTTAAAATTTTCTTAATTAATTGTTTATTGGTTTTAAGAAATTATAAAAAATCTTGAAAAAAAAATTAAACAACAACTGTGAAATCACCCAGCATTTATTTTTATTTGATGGATGAAAAAGCCAATGCGATAGGTGTTTATTGTTCAACAGTGCGTATGAGTTTTAACATATAAAAGCATTGAAATTTTACAACACGTATACGCCCTCATACATTTTACATGTTTTCAATAGATTGTAGATGTTAATAAATTTTGTTGTTAAATTTCATATAACTTTGTTAAGTATTTAAAATATTATTTAATAATTAAAAAAACGGTTTTTCGTAGCTTCTTTTAAATTTTGTTCAATACCTTTTTTCTAATTATCCGACTTTCTGCTTTAGTTTTTTTATTTAATATTACTCAAAAATCTGATTTAATGTTTTGCTCAGAAAGTCACAACTTTCTAGTGGTTTTGCACACACAATAATAAATTAATATATGGCTCCTGTCACCACTGGTAGTGAAAGTTCGTTAAACAAATCGTTTTTAAGATAATCAAAACTAATGAATTTTAACTTTATTCAATTTTATCAAAATTTATATTCACTAAATTAACATAAATATCAATCACATTGTCTTTACTGTAGTTTAAGAATATGTTTAAAACAAAAAAAAAATTTAATTACATAATGAATAAGGTGTCAATTTAAAGTTAAAATATGCAATAACTTTACATCCACATAATAATATACAATTACATAAATCTTTTATTGAGTAATTAACTCAATAATAGAATAAAACATTTAAGATGTACAATAGCTATTGAATATAAATACAACAAAGTTTAACTAAATACTATTAAGAAAATTAATTTTAATGGATATTTTTAAAGCTTTAAATCTTCGTTGATCAATAAAATTTTAAGTGGGTGCTTACTATACATATAACAAAAGAAACGTTTTAAATATCAAAAGTACCTAATGAATTTAAATAGCTTGTAGGGGACTGCTTAGAGTGGGTCTTATATGGGACTACAAAATTAAATAGAAAGTTTTGTGTTTTTATCAAATTTTCTTTTGATAACTCTTTTTTCGTTTTCAATATTTTATTTTGTAAAATTAGAGAGATTCTAAAGAGCGAGAATAAAGCTAGGGTCAACCATAGTCTAATAGAGTTCTTTTATTTAAATAAAATAATAAAGAACCCCACTAAGTGAATTTTGGGTCGTTAGGTATGTTATGCTGTATGGACGTGCCAACGTTAAAAAATACTTATAGTAGATGAAAAACAATTTTTTTCGGATCTTAGGAGTAAAAAGAAAATGATTTAAAAAATATTTGCTGTAAATATTTAATTAAAATTTTTTTTTTAATTCAGAAAATATAAAACTATTTTTTAAGTTGTGGCAACACTATCTTCATAAGCTTTAATAAGGCATTACTTAAGCCAGTATATGTTTACAATTGTTTTGGTATTCTCGTCATTATGTTGCCTGTGTCAATGTGTTTGCACACAATAGTTTATCAAATGCAAAACAAAGTTAATTAAACAAAAGCCAATTTAATTAAAATAAACCTCTTGTAAAATACTTAGAAGTAAAAATAAACCCAGTCAGCATTTTAAGGAATTTTTAACGATATTTGAATCTGCTAATAATCTTCTATATGTTTAAAACACTCATAAATGGGCATATTTTCTAACAATAAAAAAAGTTGTTATTCTGGCTCTAGTTCATTTAAAATTTCTTAGATTTTTTTATTATTGTGATAAATAACACTGCGTTACAAAAACGAGCTTTTGTTATGTCCAATGAACCAAATATACTTTTTCGGAAATGGGGAAAAAAATAAAAATACACGTGTATCGTCGATTTTCATGTACACGTCAGAATTTTTTTTTTATGTATAAAGTATAAAGCTCGTAGTGTCCGTCTTTCCGCCTGTGTTTGTAAATAATAAAAAAAACATTTAGTAAAAAAATTCTAATTAAATAAAAAAAGTATTTTGTAGGGAGAAAGTAGTGAATCTTAGTTTTCGTAATTTTCTAAATAATTCTTAAATTGTTTTTGTGATAGAAAATGTTGCCTTTTATATTTTCTTTTTACATAAATAAGTTAAATCTTTTAAACATTTTTCAAAATTAATTTCACTGCGTTTTTCCCCCTTTTTTGTCATACTAAAACTTAAGTGTTAATTATCTTGCAACCATTTGTCTGTCTAATAGGTACTAAACCCTGTTGATTGCGGTTCAAATTGGCCTTTGGGTCCTATACGAATTATTTCCTGAAATTCTACTTTTACGTTTACAAATGACTTATAAATGTTTGTGTTTGAGTTAGTATCGACAGTTAAAAGTCTTGTAGTAACTTAATTATGTTAACAGAGTTGTTGCCCGCTTAGTGCTCAAAAAACTTAAAAATTGTTGTAATCGATGCAAATTTAAACTAACAAAATTTTACAGGAATAAAAGTCTTTTAAACAAATTTTACAAATGTGGGTCTCTAATAACTCCTGCCTCCTATATAAGGTCCAATTCTCGTTAATCACTTAAGCTGCTCTCTCTCTCTCTCTCTAGTAAAACTATTTAAAATATCAAACTTGATTACGACTTAACCACGATTAAGATCGATCTCCAATTGGTCCTAGCTTCCAACTAAAGTCTACTATTAGCTGCAGAAGGCAAAAAAAAAACTTCGTATGATTCCCTCGATGTGAATAAAAACTAATTTTCAAATTTAAATAGAATGTCTATACTTTGAATCAATTATATTTTAGAACAAGATATCCAGTTTAATCCCGTGGATTTAAAGCTACTTATATCAATTATATCTTATGTATATGTTCAAAAATTTAACACACCTTCCATAGTTCTTATTTTTAAAATAAATGTAAACGATTTTGTCCTCCACTGTCTTGTCAAGCAATATTAGCATGCATCCTTACATACATATATTTGCATTGACATCGAATACAATATTGATACTGTTGTCTTCCCAAAACTGCAAACACATTACTGAAAGTTTGTCGCCATTGTGTTTATGTGTACGTGTGGAGAATGTCTAAAGGTAAAATCCAAATCAATTCATATTGTTATACCATAATTGGATATTATTGATTCCATTTACATGCAAGTAGATGTGCTCTCCGGCTAATGGTAAATGTGTATGCATATAGAGTCGATTCAATTATGTGACACTCTTTTCACAAGACGTAACTAAAACACAAACACAACTGTAGTGTTGTGGGTGCTGCTTCAGTTTAAAGTTATGAAACTATTTAAGACGATCACAGTTGAAGTGCGTTATTAGGGTATTGAAAATGTTTTATTTTAATTATTATTACTAAAAATTCAACTTGGCGTATAAAAGAAAAATATATAGAATTAAGATAAATTTGCTAAAACTATAGAATTTTTCGAACATTTCCTTAAACTTGAGAATCTATTGTAAAAGTTCCAATTTTTTTTTAAGTAGAATAATTCTTTAAAATTTTACGTGCCATGGCTTAAAAGATGTATCTCTTTTGTATGATTAGCTGTTCATATCTCTAGTCCGCTAATCTTAATATATAAGTTTTTAATTTGAAAAATATATTAAATTGTGATTTGTCCTTAATAGTGTCGATACAATTATTGTTTTAAATACTTAGTTGTAAACGATATTTTATTCATAAAACTCTATTGATTGACCCTAAGGATGTCCCTTTAGATAAGAAAATTTTTTCAAAATAACTTCTTTGTTTTTCCATTATATGTACCTTGAATTCGAAGTTTCTATTTTTTTAAGTTTGTTAAAATTTATTTTCTCCAGAGTTTATTTTGGGTGACCCCTTTCTTTAATTGCTTGTATTATTTATTTTGCACAAATTTATTCATTTTCTATATTGTTTTCATGTATTTTTCTTAGCTTAACTTTGATAAACTATTCTAAAATATATGTTTATCTTGTATTTCAAATAAGTTTACGTTGTGATTGTTATTTATGCATTTAAATGCAGCATCAATTCATAACTGCATTTTGATAAAATTTATTTGTTATATTGATACAGATTTTTTTTATTTTATTATTGAAATAAATACGAATATAAATTTATTTATGCATTGCATTGGTTGTGTATTTCTGAAGAAGATTTGTTTGCATTAAGAAACAAAACATGTAAAGTGTCAGGCATTTCTTGAGTTAATATTCTCAAAAATTTAAAGATGTAAACAGAGTATAAAGAAAAGCTTTATTTATTAAATTTACCTACTTTATTCAAACTTGTTGAAATGTTATAAGGAAAATGAAATTAAAATAATTTGAAACACAATTATTTACATAAGACTAAGCCAAACTTCTTAAGTTTTGCCACAACTGAAGGTATACAAAAATGTAAACGTTTTTTGTTAAATAAACTTCTATAAAATACTTTTATATGGCATAAGTTATTTTGTTTTTATGTAACGAGATATAGAATTTTTGTTTCATATTTTCAAATAAATCCAAAAAATTTATTTTAAAAAATAATTAAATTTTTTTATTTTATGTGGAAGATAGCCTGGCCTCTTCTTTAGTTTATTTCTACTTAAACTGGCTTTGAGTAATAAAAGCGAAAGAAATAATATATAGTTAACAAATACAGATGCGACTTATTATATCATAAAGTAAGTTTCCTCTATGTAAGCAATGCATTATCCTATCTATTCTTAGCTTAAATGATATGACTGATATCAGAATGGCTCATATGCAACCTAAGAAAAAAATTTTATATGACAACAAGTTTTTTATTAAATAAAATAGGTTTGTATAGATGCTGCCACGCTCTCTGCTACAAACCATTCTAAGGGCTAATCAAATAAGTCAAGTTATATTGGTATTAAAAAACTTTTCCTTTTTTATTTTTTTAGATATGCAAATTAGTTTTCGCTATATCGGGGACAGCAATCCCCTCCTCTGCTTTTTACAAATTCTTTTCTTTTATGCAAATAAGTTTAACAGTAACGCAAGAAGCTAGGTTTTAAGGCTAAAACTATTACAATTCTTCAAATGTTTTTTAGTTGTATGGGATCCACGTCTACGTCTAATCTTAGCTTTCTAGACTTCAAGTGTACCAGATCTCAAGTTATTAGATACAAATTATAAGATATGTGTGGGTGGTGCCACGCCTCCCCTCCAAATCAAAAAGTAGCGATATTTTTTATATTTTGTACAAATCAAACAAACAAAAACCTAATGTTTATACCTTCAATTTAAACAAATATAGATAACCTTGTTTACAACTTATGGTGGTACAGAACAAACATAACAAAAATCACAAAAAAAAGATATAATTTCTAAATAAAATTCGAAACAAATTGTGTGACTGGAGGTTAAAAGTTTCACATATAAAAACACGACAAAAAATAACTAAATCTATGTTATGTAATTCTGTAGAATAAAGAAATCATAACCTCCCTCCCACTTTAAAGTATCGCCCACAAAATTTATTATAATAATTATTATAAGCTTAATTGTATTATTCCCCAGATACAAATGTCAGCAAAACATTAGTTATTATTAAAAATGAAACTGTCAAAAATTTTTTTGTTAATATTTCTCTTTGGCTCATTCGCTTAAGATTTTGTTTTTGTTTTTATATTGTTAAACAATTTTTGCAAGTATAAAATTTATGAGACTTTTTTCATAATGATAGTGTTAATATAATGTAGCAGCACATCAACTTAGAAAGGCGACAGCAGTGATGGCTATGGTTAACGATAATGATAAAAATTCAACTGCTCTGGCTTCCGGTTACTATCTCGATGGGACTTCTGCTACTGTTGCTGATGATAAAAACAATGTAATAAACAATTTGAAAATAAAAAAAAGAAATAAAACTATAACAATTAATCATTGTTATAGTTTTGGATGATGAAATGCCAAAAAAATAATTATGATCGATAATAAATTTTCTTTTAAATTAATGTAATAGAAATACAAGGAAACAAAATAATAATGTTAAGTTACAATGTTTGTACAAGAAATAAATGGTTTAACATACATAAATATTGCTTAGGGATTTATATGAAAACATTTATAATAAATAATGGTCTTGATGTTTGTAAATGGATATAAAACTTTATAAATTAATGCAAGAGTTTTAACTTTAAAATAAATATGGTTTGATTTCTTAGCAAACATTTGATTTTAAGAACTTTATTAAAAGGCATACCGTGCCGTCTTAACAAGCGTCATACTGTTTGCCTATTGCAGATTCCACTTACCGTTTTAACTGAAGCAAAATTATACCTGCGGCTAAAACGCCTTAACGCCTCTTTATGTAAAAATATTTATTATTTTGTTCTATTAGTTCGCATTACGCCTCTTTAATAATTTGTAACTCCCACAGAATAAAAAATCAAAGAGAACGTGAATTTTTTTTTGCTTTTCCAAATGACACATTTAAGCTTCTTTCTGCCCTTGTGCGGATGGTGTTGTTAACATACTTTAGTTTAACATCTGCAAATGCCAAAAATTCAATTTAAAAGGACACTTAATCATCAGTTTAATTTTCTGGATATCATTAATTATAACAAAATATCTAACATATTTTTTAATGAAGCAAAAATGTCAAAATAAATATCCGCAAAAGTTAAAATACTTAATTTTGTTAAATTGAATTAATAAAAATTATATTTCTATTTCTCTTTTCCATTTTAACCATCATTCATCATCCTAAAATTAAATAAACGATATTTTCAAAACTAATCTACCTTTTATTGAATATTTTTCATTTGGCTTTTAAATAAAAAAGTTGTTTGCTTTTGCATCTGCTACTCGATTATATTTTTTTTAGATTCCAGCTTTCTTCACAACAATATTTTTATTTCAAAGCAGAAAACATGCTTAATAAGACCTGTTTGCACGAATTTAAGCTGTGTCCTGCTTATTGAAAATATCTTTATTGGTTTCTCTAGCATTGAAAATTTTTCCATTAAAATTCCGTCTTTCAGATTTTTGGCATCTTTAATTGTCCAAAGGCTTCCATCAAGGAGATTATTTACTACTTTAAATAATTTAACAAACTATGTTCCTTCTCCGCAAAAGGTATTAAGACTTTCTTGCACGATTTATTTGTTAAGGCGGTTGCTAAGTTTTAACACCTATTGACGATCAAAAGAAGATTATGTATGTATAAAAACAAAATTGTATTTAAGAACTGTAAAATTCTCAATATAGTTTGGCAACTAAACAATAGGTATTTTTGTTGTTAAAAAAACTTAACTCTTATTGAAAATTTAATTGAAATTCGTTAAATATTAGCAGCAAGAAAATAAAGTTTCAAATTGTTGATTATGTAATTCCAAAACTTTTCATGAAAATAATATAAATACTTAAGTAAATATACCAACTTGTATGGGGCGTATGAATAATATCAGTGTATATATGCAATTAAATATTAAGTATTCGTTCAATGAAGTGTCACATTAACATTTAATTAAAAACTTAAAATTTTATAAATTATGCTTAATAAGACCTGTTTGCACGAATTTATGCTGTGTCCTGCTTATTGAAAATATCTTTAATGGTTTCTCTAGCATTGAAAATTTTTCCATTAAAATTCCGTCTTTCAGATTTTTGGCATCTTTAATTGTCCAAAGGCTTCCATCAAGGAGATTATTTACTACTTTAAATAATTTAACAAACTATGTTCCTTATCCGCAAAAGGTATTTAGACTTTCTTGCACGATTTATTTGTTAAGGCGGTGGCTAAATTTTAACACCTATTGACGATCAAAAGAAGATTGTTCTTCGTGAAAAAGAAAATATTATCATGGTAAAGGACATTTAAAAAAAAATAAAAGAAAATATATATGTATGCATATGCAATAAAGGTATGTGTAAAAGTTGGCTGGTAAGAATTTTAAATTAAGTTTCAAGAAAAATTATATCAATTTATTTTAAACTTTGTACCAGCTGAGCTTAATCTTAAACACCAACTACATAATAACAATTGTAAAAATTGCAAAGCCGATTGGAAAATTATATTCAATTTTCCAAGTTCGTAATTGTATTTATAATACAATGCTGTTAAGAAAGGTTGCGGATAGTTAAACTTTGTTTTAAATTTTAAAACAATTTGACCCTTAAATACATTAGCTATGGGTCAAATTAATTTAAAAACTTAAATATTATTGGGCAATCTATATTCAATAAAATGCTTACAAAATTACATTAATGTAACTAGAAACAAATTACTGGACACATGTCAGCCTCTACATATTTGTTTAATTTTGTACCAGAAAATAAACATATTACAGTACAGTAAAACTTAAAAGAAGTGCATTACATTTTCTTGATTATTTTTTAAAAAATAATGTAAGAAATTTTCTTACCTTATTGCCTTTTGCTTTAAATTAAGGCACTATATATTTTTGTATCTAGACCCGTTAGAATTTTTCGACTTTCTTTTTTAATAAAAAAATCGAACCAGTTAGAAATAATAAAAATATATTTCAAATATTTTTGTGTTAATGGGGCTGAAACGCAAAAAAAAATTGCAATAAAATAAAACTTTAAAATTTGAAAGAATATTTAACACTAGTTATTTTGGATGTTTTACGAAAAATTTTGATGATAAAATATATTGTCAGCCAAGTTAAAAACAAATAAAACTATAAAATAATAATAATTTTTGAAACTAAAAAAAGTGCAAAACATGATATAATAAATTTAAAATATATCAACAAATAATTATTAATGCATTAAGGATTGAATTCTATTATAAAACGTATCAAAATGCAAGGCATAGCAATTCACTGCCATTAAATTGCACGTTACTGTTTAAATGTATTTCCTTTTATTACCTCACGCAAATGTTATTATCTTGTCCTGTTGTGTGTTAAGCTAATTTTATTACCAACTTAATTTTATTTATATTTTTATATGTACTTTTGATACTTTTTGTCATTTTTTTCTGGAGATGAAGAAAAAACACACTTACACGTTTTGGTCATTTAAAACGTGACTAAATTTGTATAAAATTAAAGCCTCATTTGCAAAGATACAGTTTGTCGTATATGTAGTTAGGGGCTATTTATCTAGAGTTTTTGGAAAAAAAACTTTAAGAAATTTATTCCCCAAATTATTTTTTTATAAAAATTAAAAAAAAAATTCTATCTTTTCAAAAAACTCTAATTCCTCTTTCGAAATTATTTTGTAAAGATTTTCTGTTTATTGTCGGTTTATAATTCAAGAACTTCAAAATTTACCAAAATTTAAAAAAAAAATCGCCAATAAAGAAGTAGAAAAAGTAAGAAACCCTCTCTGTTGAATACGTTGAGTGTTTATTAACAAATGTTAGAAATAAAACCATGTTTTGTTTTACCAAAAATAAAACAAAACATATGTTCCCTACATGTAGTAATTGTTGATAATAAAACTTAAAAAGAAGAGGACATTTTACTGGTACAAACTATGTGCTTGTTTCAAATATAAAATGTTAAGTCCTTTTTATCATAATAAAATTAAGGACTTTTTTTGCTACAATACAATTTTTGTTTGTTTTATTTTTTTTTACTATTCTGGACTGTGGAATCAAAAGGACGTGTTACGACAATCATTATTCTATAAATAGCTATTGTATTATATGTTGTGTTGCTAAATTTGAAAAATTCTTTTGCCATTTTAATTTTTGACAGTTCTTTGCCCTTAAACATTTGTTAAAGTCTTACTATCCCACTAAATGTCTACCATTGTGCTAAAAACTATTTTAAGTACAAATGGGTATGCAATTGCAGAATATATAATACCCAAATTATATTTCTGGCTGATTAGCATCTGTTAAAACATGATTTATGAAAAAAAAGCAAAAAACGTTACTTATATTGAGACACGTAAAACACTGGCAACATTAAAGCATGTGTGTAGAGACAAAAAATTGCTTGTAAAACAAATTACCTTAATACTATAAGCAGAACACATATACACACATTTTAATAGAACTTTGCTAAAAGACTACGTGTGGCCAAGTTAGTTTTTAGAAGTACTTGTGTAAGAAAAGTAAATAGCTTGGAATATATTATTTTTTAACAGTTAACATGTGCATTTGTATGTATAAAAACAAAATTGTATTTAAGAACTGTAAAATTCTCAATATAGTTTGGCAACTAAACAATAGGTACTTTTGTTGTTAAAAAAACTTAACTCTTATTGAAAATTTAATTGAAATTCGTTAAATATTAGCAGCAAGAAAATAAAGTTTCAAATTGTTGATTATGTAATTCCAAAACTTTTCATGAAAATAATATAAATACTTAAGTAAATACACCAACTTGTATGGGGCGTATGAATAATATCAGTGTATATATGGAATTAAATATTAAGTATTCGTTCAATGAAGTGTCACATTAACATATAATTAAAAACTTAAAATTTTATAAATTATTAGTTTAATCGCATTTGTTTACTAAAGTTCTTTAATTTAAAAAAGTAATTCGTTTAACTGTAAATATTAATTAATTTCAGTTTTTCTGGCCTTTTTTCGAGGCAGTTGACCTGTTAATGGGCTGCCGTATATTGAAAATAGAAAAGGTCATTTGATCTATACATTTTAGACATTACTGCGAAAATCTGATTTTGCAGGGAGCTGTACCGGCTTTTAATTTCGGTAAGAAAATTTCATTGTTTTTAATTTTATTATTCATTTTATTTCCTCATATATTGAATTTATTTCCTCATATTTTAAGCGCAAGGGGTATACATGGCATATATATATTTAAGTCAAAAAAGGGCTAATACATAGTAAAAAAATTCTTATCTTTGAACTTATCGTTAAACCAATCAAGCGGTGAAGATTGGTGCATTTTTCTAGTAAAATGTATTTAAAGACTTTCACAAAAAATGAAAAATCCTTTTTAATAGAATACGGTCAATAAAATAACATTTAAAAGGTGATGGCTGGTATTTATTGTCCTAAGAATTGTAAGTAAAATAGATAATATTTATTCCCAACAATAAAAAAAATATATGAAAAAGTAGATACCGATGATAAACTGTAGCTGGTTGCGAAAATGCCCTCGACCCTCCTAATATTGGCAACTTTATTTGTAATTCACTTATCATAACTTAATATTTAACTATAGCTAAAATAAATTATTTAAAAAAGTTTTACATTTTTCATCAGTTTAGGTTTCAAGATCAAAAGTCTCTCTCGCTCCAAAATATCGCACTTTCTTTACAGCAATAAAGACATTTCAATCGGCACTAAATTTGTTTTTGTAACTAACTGGATCCTTCAATTCAAATTTCTTACAATAAACATAGTTTAAATCTGTTCGTATTTAAACCATATAAAAGCTTACTGCTAAATAATCTTTATTTATACAGTTCAAAAATCGTTTATATTTATAAGAAGGTTTAAGAAAAAAATTAAGTCAAACATATTGTTTTTTAAAAACTTTTTTTTTTGGAATAACTATGGTATCATTTTTACTTTCATACAAACTAATTCAGCCTTTAACTATAGTTTCTAAGGTAATAAATTCAAGTCTTGGCCCCAAAACCAATTATTAATGTTACTTTTTTATTTTATTTAGGAAATTATGAAAACGTCCATCTGCTTAATGTGTTGATTATACCTTCTAAGCATTTTTTAAACTTTCTTAACTCTTTCCTGTTTGCGTTTAGCATAACTTACGATATGTAATAACATAACTTATAATCATACGTCATTGAATTATTGCAAAACCTAATGCTAATATCTACAAATATTTATTTTTATTTTTTGATTATGAATAAATAATATTTCCTTTTAATTTCATTGTGTATTGTTGTCAAAACATGTCCTGCAACATAAGTTTAAAATTAATTCCATCACAAAACTTTTTTAAAAAAACTAAAGCCAAAAATTGCAAATGTTTCCTTTGTTGTGTATTTAAATAGAAAAAAAAACGAAGAAAATAAAATGAAAAAGCATGTTCAATAAGACACTAATACCATATTTGAAAATAAAAAGGACATTCAAATAAATGTTAAACAGTTTTTTGCTTGTATCTCTTTATATTGGATAGTGCACAAAAATAATTTTTAATTCAATACTTTTCTTATTATTGAATATTATGATGCAGTTATTGTTTTTCTGTTGTAGGAGTGGAATAAAAGTTTATTTCGAAAAAAAAACTTGGACATGGTTTGGTAAATAAAGGAAAAGCAAAGTGATTATATAATATTTGATTTTAACTTAGTATTAGAGTTAAAACAATAATCTGTACATTATTTCTGTTAAACTCTAAAATCAACCCTAGTTTTTTTTGTTGTTTATTATACTTTACGCTTATTACAATAATATCTGGCATGAACTAATTCAATTTTCTATTTATATTCTTAACTTTTCCAAGTTTTTACAGCATATGTTATGTCATGCCATGACACAATACAATAGCAAGTTTTCTGGTTGTAAGCAATAAGATTTTTTTTTATTAAAAATAATAAAATAAAGTCCTATTAAAAAATATGTTAAAATTTAAGCTCAACTAAATGAAAAGCAGATTCTTCCTTAAGCCTGCTTTAGGTTTATAATTTTCTCATGCATCATCGTCCTGACTCTCTTTATTGCATTCCCACAACCTCTTGCTTTAATTCATCTAGCAAAAGTGTTTTCCTGCTTAAACTCATTACCATTAAAACTAATTATTCCACAAAGATTAATTATTCGTTGTACTCTTCTCTTTTTGTCTTTTGTTCTGCATTATTTTTTTGAGTTCCCAGACGGTCACTAACAGTTGTTGTATGATAATTAAAATAGTTTCCATCACAACTCCTTTTCTCTTTCCTTTAGGCCTCTTTCATGATGTTTATTTTTCCACATTATTCCAAAAATGATACACACATCCGCATTTTTATTGTGTGTAAGTGTGTGTGCAAGTGAATTGCAGAGGTCCTGCTTTTTTTCTATTCTTGTGTCATTTTACTTTGTTTTGTCCAGTATAATGTGTAAACATTGTTGACAAAACAAGGAAAAAATTTTTTTTAATGACTGCCCTTGTTTATATACATTTTGGTTTTTGGCAACACAAATATTTTATTTTGTTTTAATTACACGGATGTATAATACATATACATATACACACATTATGCGCATATTTAAGAAGTTGTTACCAAATTAGAAAGTTTTATTTTCCAAAGTTCAAAAGGGTGGATAAAACTGAGTATTAAATTAAAAAAAAGATTTTTCAGGATTAGTTTTTTAAAAAACAATTTGTTTTAAATACCAACAAATTTTAAATTGTATAAAAGTTTTATCAATTGCGTATAAACTTAAGCCAAAACTATAAGATATAAATTTGTTTTTTAAACATATATTAGCTATCAATTTGCATATCTACTTAACAAATAAAACTATTTGGTTTATCTCTGTTTTCCAAATATATTATTAATTAATATGTGCAAACAATTTTAATATTAAAAGGTAATAAATGTAAAAAGTTATAACGGATATTTATACTAATTTTAGTTAATCTATAAAAGTTATATAAAGCAAATTGGTAATAAAAAAGTTTGGTTTATTAAACTTTAATTAATTTAAATTTGATATGAAAACGACTGCAAGCATTTACTACAAACAAGTTCCAAATAAAATTTACCTAAATTTGCCTAATTTTTTTCCTTGTAAAATAGTAGCTCATTGTGTTATATTGAATTTAAAAATCCAAAACAGAAAAAAATTAAGATGCTTAGAAACAATATTGTCACCAAGAGACCAAAGCATTTAATATATAATTGATAAATTAAGTAAAAAAAAATGATGCAGTTTAACCCAATCATGAATGTATATCTTATATTTTTGAATTCTCTATATTTGTTAATAGGTTTAAGCAACAAAATATATTCTCTATTGAATCCCACTCGGCTAGTGTCGGTAAAAACTTACTTTTCACATTATTGTTCATTAATTATCACAAAGAAAAATTTAAATTTCGTAGAAATTTACAAAAAAAATGAATTTGAGCCAGAATAAAATAAAAAATATTTATCTTAAAACAAATAAAAGTTCGTCAAAAACACTTTTAAAAATATTTTCTATCCTGTTTGCAAATTGATTCTGAGTAAAACCATATTATTTGTAATGTATTTAATTACGTGGCAATATATATTTGAAAGGAACTGTTTTGCAATTTATGAGCTTAAAGCCATAAGGTATTATACTTTTAAGCCATTAGAGCAAAAGACTAAATTTTACAAATAAAATGATTTGTTGAACGACAATATGTAAACGAATTGAAACTAATAAACTCAATGTTAGATATGACAAGAATTTGTTTGTCTGTGTAAGGTTTTTTCCTGTGAAACTTTCTTACGTCGCAGGCTTATATTAATAAGTTTCAATTGACCGAAGTCCGATTCCAGGGCTAACATAACTATCAAAGTCTAAAATTTCATGCCTTATTCCAAATATTTTTAAAAAGATAGGAAGAGTTTCATTATCTAAAGTTTACACAGTTTATTTTATTAATTTTAACTTTAATTTATCCATATCTCGCATACATACTGGGATAATCAATTGGCATAAATTTCTAATTCTTAGCATACTGGCTAATTTAAAAAAGCAAATAGTAAAATGTCTTAATGTAAAAATATTTCATTCTTGCTATAGAATATGATAACAAAATATTTAAAAATTTTATAGCCACTATTTAGTTGTAATTATCAAAATTTGTTGTTTGGTAAACAAAATAATTTATATGTTTATGGTTTGTTGTTAGTTTCAAGCTATCTATATGCTGCATTTCACAAGCAAATCATAAAAATTTAAAAATTAATGTCAATAAGGCAAATAAATATTTTCTTTTTATTTAATAAAGAGGTTTGTTTTTCAGTTGCCCTTACATAAACGGTTAGTGTTAACCAAGGGCTAGCCAAATGTATAAGAGAAAAAGAAAAACAAAACACATTTATATGAAAAATTGTTTGTTGGTCTCTTGAAAAAATTTAAGAGTATTTTTTGGATTTGTGAGAATTCTTATTTGGTATTTGAATTTTTACTTCTATGCATAATTTACACGTTATACATTTTTGAATTTTTTCAAGTAATAAATTTCAAAGTCTACTGATGATCTGGAATAAGCCCCAGTGAAATGGAGCATATAGATAACGTGAAACTAGCAACAAACCATAAAAATTTAAAAATTAATGTCAATAAGACAAATAAATATTTTCTTGTTACAAAATAATTTGCCTTATCCTTAAGAATTTTTTTCTCCTTATTGATCGAAGATAGATTCGATAACCATCTGATGCTAATTTATTTATTTTAACATACAAATATCCCCCTCTCCTTTGCATATGTTAACAAAAACATATTTTTTTACTTTTCCACAAATTTCATGGATTGTTTCAAATTCAACGTTATTTAATATTCTTAACTCATACTCCTGACTTATTAGTCAAAAAACGTATTTTAACAGTATTTTCGCCGAACATAAATGATTTAGAACTTGCGATATCCATGTGTAATAATATAAACAAAAAGACAACATGTTTTCATTTGCTTAGTGAACCATAAAAATATTTTACCTTCTTAGTATTTAAACTTTGATTCCAAAAATATAAGGGTGAAGAGATTAGTAAGAGAAAAATAATTAAGTGAAATACAAGCGGAAAAAGATGTTGCCACAAGAACCACAGAAAAATAAAAGCAAGCAATTAAACGCGTATTTTTTTTTTGGTGCCGCTTATTTTACCATATAATTAATGCAAATTGTTATGATAGAATAAAGTTAACAGCATTTCTGCTTAATATACTTACATCCACTAATAATACTTACAAACTTATAAACATAATTATATTAAACACACTTTTGTTGGAGGGATGGGAAAAAATAATATCCTTAGCCAAACTTTTTAATTTATAAATGTTTCTAAAGGAGCAAAAATCAACTATAATGATGGATTAAAAAGCTAAATACTAATGTTGGTCATGGTATAGGGGATTGGGAAAACTTAGCGAACCCAAAAGGGACCATAACATATTAAAGTTATGATAGATGGAATAGCTTTTTGGGTTCAATTTCGGCTTATTTATAACATCTGCAAAGTAAACATAAGCCTAAATGCATTTGAGTTTTGCTTTAAACATCCTGCTACATAACATGGTGCGTAATTTTTTTGTCAAATGTCGCTATCCAAATTAACTTTAATTTGGTATTAAATTTGTTTGCAAAAAAAAAATTCGCACAAATAACTTATCTATATAAAAAGGGTGCAGAATAACCGCAACATTTTTTTAACAAGGATGAAATAAGATGACAATTGCTAACGAGACTAAAAAGGTGAAAGCAGGCGTTATTAATAGTAAAAACTTTGAATTCCTGCTATAAGTATAAATAAGTTTTATCGAAAGGTATAGAAAATATGTAATATGTTCTATTCGATCTCCAATTAAAAAAAATTTTTAGTTTCTTTATTTTAATTATTTTCTTAATTTTTATTTATACCGTACACCTCTTGTGTTTCGCTTCTTACTAGTAATTTATCAATCATTTAGTTATAGAGTTAAAGCTAAGCCTTAAACACTAGCGGTGTCATGAATGCATATGTCAGCGATCATGCATGATACATAAATACATATATCAGTACTTTGAGGAGGTTACAATGCACTTTAAAAAAATAATAATTAGTGCTTGTGCAACACAATTAATATGTATGTAGAAAGGTACAATGTACTTTACGAAATGTCTGAAACATGCATACATAACAAATTGAATCAGATATTCAGGGTTTTTTTCCTATACATTTGTTATTAAGTGGACATTGTGACCAAGATTACTGAATTGTCATATTTGTTGGTTTAGTAAATTGTGACAAATATATTTTAACAACCAAATAGCAATTGAACACATAAAAGAGTATGGAAATGCATTTAAATTTATGTGGAAAAAGGAATAAAAAGTGACGCCTATAGATTAAGGTATATCCCAAAACTTTATGAACAATTTTATTTTTCCAACAAAGTCCCATACTGTTATGAAAAAATTTGTTTTCTCTCAATTAATAAATCAAATGCGTTCATAGTTTCTTAGTTGAATCACCCATTATGGAAAGCCCATTTTATGCACCCAACAAGTCTATAAATTATCAACGACATATAAAAATTGATTTTTGTGCGAAAACTTTGGGTAAAAACTGGAATAAAAAAATACCAACAAACAAATAAATATATATCTTATGGTGATGCAAATAATCGTTCAAAAAATCACAAACGAAATACTTAACAAACTTAAATACACCTTTGTCACCAAAAAATATTAACAATAGAAAAGACTAGTTTTCCTACCCAATTTATTTCACACAAAAAACTCGCTTTAAAGCACTAAAATATTTACAACAGAGCGAAGGGGAAGAGAAAAACAAACTACACAAAAATTCAGTCAGACACAAACACACACACATACTACATGCAGATTAAAATGCTTCAAGGTAGGAAAAAAAGTACTAAGTAGTAAAGTAAATGAGAAGATGAAAGAAGGCGTTTTAACTTACAATATAATTAGCTCATAAAAATTAAGTTAAAGTCACAAAGCAGTGATTTGTGTTTAAGTGGGTGGAAACAACCAAAGCAACAAACAGCAACAACACAATAGCAGCGCAACTCGAAAAATAAATATTATGTTGAACAAGAAAATTAAATGGAAAGAAATGAATAAGGCATGGCAAACAACATCGTACAACGCTGCTCACAAAACGTTTAATTTAAAGGTTTGGTGTTTTGGGGGCAATAGGCCAATTAAAGTAAAGTGGTTTTTAAGGTGAAATACACAACACAGAGGCTAGAGGCTTAACGCAATGCTTAAATAGTATTTGCGAAAAGTAAACAATATTTAAAAATGTATTTAATTCCAAAATATGAGTAATATTTTGTTAAGAGAATATTTTGAGAGAACACGTGATTTGTCTAATATGAAAGGGAAAAAGGTGTAAATGTTTATACATTTACCTCTAATACATTATTGGTTTAATTTAAAATTATTAAAATTTGTGTATGGACAAATGTAGTGATTAATTTAATATTTCATTATCTATCTATTTCTTTTGATTGTTTTATTATGTTTTCCAAATACATTGAGTCAAGTGATGACAGTTAATGGGTTAAATATTAAAAAACTTTATAATTTTTTATAAATTTTTAATTTTTTTTCGTTTAAGTCTTTTTAAAATTAGACATAAGAAATAAAAAAATTAATGCCTCGAATTGCATGATGATGTTCTATTTTCTCCAGCTTGGAATTAGAAATAACCATTGTGTTTTGTTTAGGGATATTCAGACGTCTTCATTCCATGTAAATTGTGCTGGTGGTAATTATTTCAATATTGATATACCCCAGGTAGACTTTGGTCTTCCAAGTCGACGAAATCCTTGTGGATTAGACATAAGGGCTGTTTTGGTAATTAAATTGTTTGATCTAAGTATATATCCATATCCAATCTATGTTAAATTTATCCTTATATAGAAGTTGGTGTCTGATATGTCATATGAATTCATTGTTCCTAATTTTGTTGGTCCAAATTCAGTGGACGGTTCTGCGTAAGCAGCGATTGGTAAATGTTTGGAGTCTCTTTTTTATATAGGCCCCAAGTTTCGTATTCATAGAACAGAATAAAACAAAATGTAAAATTCAAACTTACTCTTGCTATGAAGGTAAATTCATCCACTTGTTTCGGACAAAATTTTCGTACGGACAACATTTTTTTTACTAAAAAATTTGTCCAGAAAATCAAAGCTTTCACATTCATATATACATACGTAAACACCCGATTTGGCAAATAAATTCAACTTCGTATCAGTTCAACTCAGTTCAATTTTGTCTAGACAAAAATTAAAATTAAAGCAATTCAAACTGAGAGTTGTTCGGAAAAAACTGTTTGTCTCTCTCAAAAAGAGAGACGTCAAACTCAATAAAAAAAAATATTGTACGGACAAAAATTTTGGCTTGACATAATAAGTGAATACATCTTAAGGAACGTTTTTTTTTAAGTTAAAATTTTTTTTTATGGTTTGTTGTTAGTTTAAAGCTGTCTATATGCTTAAAAAAAATATTTTTAAAGGTATTATTTAGCCTTAACATATTGAAATAAGTACTTTTAAAAGGTTTTATTTAACTTGAATCAACTTTAAACTGTTCTTGATTTTGCAAAAGCCTCTCAACTTCTTCTATAAAAGTCGATTCTTATGAAACAACAATTTATTGTACAAATTTTTAACACTCTTTTATTATAGGGCGTTGCATTTCATATGCAAAAAAGCAATTTGAATTAATGCATATCTATAGAACTACACTACTGATTAGCCTCAAAGTTTCCTTAACATTTCAGTATTGAGACATTTGATGTCCCACCTCCAATAAAAGTGCAATAAATATTTATTAAAGTATATCTAGAAAATTTTAAAAGTTAGAATCTTGAATTTTTGTATGAGTAACTTTGTTACTAGTATTTGTACTCTAATAAAAAAGAGGCAAGATTGAAAAAGTGGGTGTCACTTTCTGTTAACTTTATATTTAATTTGAAGAGTTCGCTTAATAATTTAAAGGATTGGAAAATGGGCACATCACCCTCAAAACAAAGTCAATATTTATTAAGATTTGCTTAATATATAAGTTATAAGTTGTTAATTAGAATTTTAAAATTTTGTATGAGTAAATCTGTTAACTTATGGGCGTAACGGTGATAACTTTTAACTTAAAACTTTGAGTTTATTATACATAAACAAATTGGTGTTGGGATTATATCTATATACACATGTAAGTTAACACATGCCTCAGCTCACACACCTAAAGCCAACAAGCACATACCCGGTGCGACCTGGTTAAAATATAAACAACCAAATGGCTGACAACGCGTCTGTTCTAACCTGCAAACAACAAAAAAAAAAACAGCCAAGAGGACTTTAACAACTTTATTTTACAATTTCATATAAATATTAATTATTGCAGAATTGCAATTATATTAAATATAATTTATTTTATTAATTTGCTGACCTAATTGTAAATTATTAATTCACATGAATAAATTGTAAGACAACTTTTGGCAAAGACACATTCTGTGTGGACTGCCAAATAGGTAACAACTAAATCTTTTGTTTTAATTTAATTCTGGGCCTGTGGTTGGCCCTAATGGTAATTTTTTTACTGCTCCCTTCGGGAAATATTTTAACTGGTATATAAACATATATGTATTTATAAAACCAATTACTTCTCATATCACCGTAATCACGTTGGAGAACATAGAATATCGACAACATAATGAACCATAAAACCTTCACATGTTAATAAATTTTCACAATCCTCTCACATCAAGGACTGACTGCAAAATAGTGAAAACTGGCAAAAGGGATAAAATATTTTTTTATAAAATTTTTTCTGCTTTCCTTTGAAAATACGAGTATTTTGTAAGTAAACACCAGAAAAATATTGTTTAAACGTTTAACAGCAATAAATTCATATCCTTTTTCTTATATGTATATATATCTTTAGTTGTTTTGGCTTATTGCCAAAATGAAAAGGTTTCTTATTTAATATTTTATTTATATATTTTTTTAACATGTTTTACTTCTGTTGTGTATTCTCTAAGCATACAAAAACTATTATAAATTTTTAATGTCCAACTTCTTGTTTGTAAATATGTTTGCCTTAGTTCGTTTCGTTTTGTTTTAAAAGTTGATTTTTTTTGTTTGTAATTTTTAAGGATGGTAGCGCTTTTGCAATGCCATTTCGTGTTGCATGCCATTGTTAGATGTTTATAATTACAAGGATTTTTTTTTTGCAAAACAAAAAGTCATTTTGCTTTAAGAAGAGGGTATTTCTAGTTAATAATTATGTTTGTTGTTACGTTCAATTAAGATGGCTGTAGCTTTAAAAAAAAGCTTTTGGGAAATAAAATGAATTTTTTTAAAACTGTCAAAAAGTTTCAAGACTTATTAAAAAAGTTCGTTTGAAATTTTTAGAGAAAGTATTTTCAATATAATTTGACTGCATTTTGAATATTCTTGATTTGAAATTATCAATTACTTACGCATTACTGTTAAATCTCTAGTTTGTTAATTTTAGCAAAGCAAAATGTATGCAAAATTTATTGAGTAACAAATCCCTAATGCGATGTGAACTCCACTAATGGGTCTTTTAGTGTTTCTAAGCAAACAAATAAATTGGAATTTATTACCTTTAATAAATATTATTTAAAAGCAAATTTTACAAAAACATAAAAATGCAAACAAAATTGTTTAGTAAAAAAATTATTTTGTAAATTTCCTTCTTTTTTTTGTCATTAAATTCACATGCATTTATTAGTTTTGTTATTAGTTTTAGCCATTACATTACATTTAATAACATATAATTTTTTTCTGGTTTATTTAAAGTCATAAATTTGGTTTGACCAAAGTTATTAGCAAAAATATGTACTCCCTGCCACTCTAACGTTAACTCATGTAAAAAAAAAAATAAATAATTGACAAATGTGTTTTCATTACGTTTCTTTTGCCATTTATTACTTTAACAGCTTGCTTTAGCAAATATTTAACATAAAAAAAATATATATGTATAAAAATATGTGTGTTTTGTTAACACAAGTTGCATTTCTTCTCATTACGTTAATATTACATTTCTTTTTTATTGTTTTTTTTTTTTACTTTACCCTCTCTTCGTTGTAGTGGCACTTATTAAAAACCGTGACCTGTATTACAATCGTACATTTTTCTCTTTGCTGCTTATAATTTTACCAAAAATATATGTTGTTATATTTTTGGGTACTTTTAACTTATTGGGTTGTATTTATAATGATTTATATAGAAATTTGTGCCAATTTGTATTGTAATGCACCAAAAACGTTTTCTGCTTATTGTGCAATTGGTCATGGACGACTAGTGGTAAATACTATAAATGTAAAAATTTTGTTTATACAAAAAAAAAAAAAAAAAAAATTAAAAATTAAAATATAAGTTGCTAAATGTAATATTTTGACAAGGAAAAATTTGTAGCAAAATTTTGTGATTTACAGATTAATAAATAATTTTGTAATTATGTTTAATTTAATGCTTCTTGATAATTTTCCGTAATCTTTAAATTTAATTAACATTTCTATGCCACATCCCCAAAATACCTAAAGGTATTAAATGCCTCTTATACATCTTAAACTTAAAATTTTATATAAAAGTTTACGAGTTAAAGAGGTATAAGAGGCATTAAGAGTGATTACACTGATTTTTACTAAGGGTAACATACTTTCCTAGCAAACTGAGCTTACAAATCATTATTAATTTCATTCATGTAACTCAACACGAAGTAGTTTCATCTCTCATAAAACATCAATGAATTTAATACGTTGTTGCTGAAAAGTATCTGCTTTAGATGAGCTCCATGGTACATATCTTATGAAAAATTGCTTTTTGTATTTATTTTTTTATAATTATTTTACCATTTCCTATCTGTTTATTTATTTTTTAATGTGTTAGTGTTTTTTTTTTTTAGAATAATTGACATTTAAAAAAAAATATGAAATTTGGCTATTAAAAATTTATTGTATTTTCGCAAAGGCGATTTTGGTTTTATAAAATTTTGATTGCAAATCATTTTTATTGCAAAAGTTTTGTTACTTCAATTATTAGGCACGTAATACAAATGACGGCAAACGTTTGAAATTTGCTAAAGGAGGCCAAAACTAGACCGTTAAGGGCTGGAAACAAGTAATTTGGTTAGACGAATCTAAATTCAACTGTTTTTAATCCGAGGGAAAGCAATATTATTGGCACCGACCTGACGAAACAATACAAAAACATCACGTTAAAGAAACCGCTAAACATTGAGGAGGCAACGTAATGGTAAAAGGATGCTTCAATTGCTGAAAAATTGACCCATTTGCTGTATTTTTAAACAGAAACGCATGTATGAAAAACTTATTTTAAATAAAAGAAAGGTCTGCTTACGTTATAAAAACTCTTATCGGCCACGCTGTTTTGAGACGCCATATTGTTATTAAGTCAATGCAGCCAAACTTCTATCACGTTGCGGCCATTTTGCTCATTTAATGGCAGTTGCAATGGGCTTTTGAGTTTCAATACCCAACGTTAGTGGATAAATTTTAGACGGTCGGTAAACAATCTTAAATTTGAGATGGATTAACCCATCTTTTCTGAACCAAGTATTTTCTGCAGCACGATTCACTCATATTGAAAAATTGGTTCTAAAATTCACAGTCGTCATGTGAAAAACATATGTACATATGCATTTTTCTTCGGGTATTTCATTTCTACAATACGATTTTGGAAGATCGGTTCCATAAGCTCGATTTTTCCACATTATGCTTTTTTTATTTTATTTAATATTTTTTTTTAACTTATTTATTATTTGCACAATTTCATTATATAAACAATATAGTGTTGTGTAGTGGAACTCAATTTAACTTTGAATACAAAAATTAAAATAAGTGGCAACTCGGTTCAACTTTATCCGCACAAAAATTAAAATTAAACCAGCTCAAGCATGCAAAATCATTTGTCCCTCTCAAGAAGAAATAATATAATATAAATATAAATAAATAATATAAAAAAATTTGTCGGGACCAGAATTTTGTTCGGAATAATTACAACAAATGGCTTAGGTTACGTATTTAGACTTTAATAATTTTGCAGTGTTACCCTTCTAAAATTGTTAAAATATTTTATAATCCACTTCAAAAATAAAGGCTTAACAAAGGCTTTTTCAAACGGCAATAGGCTTAGCTCTAAATAAATATATATTGAAATTTTTAATTTTATTGAAGGCTGCTATTTTGCGCAGAGTCGCCTTGTATCGTTTATTTCAATTTCATTGTATGTTCTGTCAAAGAATAAACGAAACTTTTGGCATATTGTAGGGTATATTTTGAAAAGCCAAACGCATTTTGTAGTTCCTTTTATATAAAAAATTCATATTATTTTCAAAATTAAAATTCACATATGCTTCGTGTAATTTTATTAAGAAAATTTTAATAAATGGCTTAGATGCTGTTAGAGTTTTTAGTAAGTTTTTCAAATTGAATAGGCTCATTATATTTAGTTAAAAAGTTTAACTTAAAGTTTTTTTACAAAACGAAACAATTTTATTTTCTTCTGTTTACTTGATACAACAACTGTATGAAAACACAAGAAACTAATTAAAAAACGATTAGTGTCATGACAATGAATTCAATTTTATGCCTTCAAAAAATATAAAAAATTGTTGTTTTGTAACAGCAAACAAACAAGATGTTAGTAATTTCATATCAACATACTTACTTTGTATCTTCTTTTGTTTCTTGCTATTTTGTTGCCTGTTTTTCTCCTGTCATTGGACTATTGTAAACAATGTTATAAATGGGACATTGGTATCAAGTTGAAAAAAATAACTGAAAAATAAAAAAAAATTAATTAGTTCTGTGCAAGAAAATGGCTACAAACATTTTTTTTAATGTTTCTATATAATTTTTAAACAATTAAACTGAATAACATGATATTTAGAAAATTAGAAATTATTCAACAAAATATATCAAAACTACTTAACGTAGTTTGTGATAAAAAATAGCTACGTGATATGCAAAAAAAGAATAAGCTAATTTTATTAATAAATAAGGTTTTAGTATATAACCTTTTAAATTAACCCAAATTATTTCTGCTCAAGACACTGTTAATAGTAATTTGTAATTTCCGTAAAAAAGACTTTTCATGTCTACATGAACATAAAAACACCTAAAATACTGGCCATAGAAAGATAAGAAAATCACCAAATGATTTTTGCTGGCCACGTTGTTATTGCTGTTTTAGTTTTTATTTTAGTTTTAGTAAAACTGTCAACATGAAAATTACAATGACTTTTTAAAAAGACACAAGAAAACATAACAGAATAAGACAGAAACAGTAAACAACATTTTAGCAACAGACTCCCGGGTCAAACCACTGCAGCCACCTTCACCTAGTTTTACCCAAATAGTTTTACTTCTAAATAGAAAAATCACTGTTTTAAGTTGTTGTTTTCGTTTGTTCCTTCATTTGAACTTAAAGCTTTTTCAACACATATTGCAGTTGTTGTAGCTGTTGCTTGCTGGTGATCCTAATGATGTTAATGGGTATGAGGATAACGATAATGGTGGAAGTGATGTTTGCAATGTTTTTGCTCAAATGAGCTTGTGTTTTTCTTTTTAGTGCAACGCCTTTCTTTTCTAAATGCAATTCATAATAACGAATAGATTTGAGCTTCACATCTGCTTTTTACTTGCTAAGAGCTGTTCGTTCTCTTCCATATGGGAAGTACTGATGTGATTGCAATTTTGAAAAAATAATACAGAATTTTTTTTTTTAATTTGATAATAGAACACAAAAACAAATACTAGAGTTCAAATATGTGCTGCTGTAACTTGGTTTCTTGTTAGTGATAGTGATGGTGGTAATGATGATGAGACATATTGCTGGTGGTGGTAATGGTTTGCGTTTTTGTTTGTTTATAGAACTATAATCGCAAAGATTGGTTATTTGTTCTTAAATATTTTTCGTAACAAATTAGAAATTTTTAAGGGGATTTTTTCTAAATTAAAAAAAAAATATCGAAAATATTACATTAAAAGAAAAATTAAAATAAAAGGAAATTTATTTGTCGCTTCAACATTTTTCAAAATGAAAGTTCCTTTTTTAAAAAAAGGTTGAACCTAAGTTTATATAGATGTTTTAATTAATATTGTCACGCTTTCATGTGATTATTGTTAAGAATATTATGAAAAATCGAGTTTGACACTAGCTGAGTGTAATGCATTAGACAAAAGCACAAAAGCTTTCAATTTGTTCCCTTCCGATGGATGGGCATGAAAAACGAAAACAATAACGTGGTTAGGGACAAGGATAAATGACAGAAAGATCTTAACAGCTGGCGAATTTCGTTCTCACTCACCAAGAAAAAGTATTGAGTAGTTAAAAGAGAGAAATCCCAGTTGCTAATAATATAAAATTGTGAGTTAAATAGATGATATTTACATACAACAGCGTAGTACCGATCAAAGAGTGCTGAAGATGAGACCGTAGCTGGTTTCGAAAATGCATTACACTCGGCAAGTGTCGTACTCGATTTTTCATTATATTCCTAACAATAATCACATGAACTAAAAAGCCTGACAATATTAATTAAAACTTTTTTCTTTCAAAATTTTTAAAACATTTTAAAGTTTGTTGTTAGTTTTAAGCTGTCTATATGCTATATTGCGCTGATGTTTATAACAGGTCATCAGTAGATTTTTAAACCATTTTTTCAAAAAATTTTTATATGTTTAAATAAGAATGCAAAAACAGATTAAATGAGGATTCTTAAAAATTAAAAAATTATTCAGAAATTTCTTCAAAAAACCAACAAACTATTTTCTTTTGTTTTTTTTTTTCAACAGTAAAATGCAGCATATAGACAGTTTAAAAATGAAAAAAAATTATTGTAAAATAAATTTAAAAAAAATATTAAAAAAAAATAAATAAAAACATTCTAAAAGTTATTAAAGAATATTAAAAAAAAATTTTTAATTAAACATTTTGCACTAAATAGTTTTTATTTTATTAATATTTTTACAAAAATAGAAATACCTAAACAAAATTTGTTTTCTCTGTTCGCCTGTACAAAAGCAGAGTTTATAAAATATACCAGCAGAAAGGAATGCGTTATTTCTCTGCTGTTAGACATATCGTCGACATATTAATTTTGTTATTTGCCCTAAACCTTTAAAACCAATTTAAATTTATTGGAAAATTGTAAAATATTCAACTAAAAATAAAAACTTAAACAAAAACATTTTATTATAAATTTTTTCTTAAAAAACTTTTTCCTAAAATAATATCCTTAAAATTATAAAAAAGAAAATTTGTCACATTTTTAAAAATGGTTTAAAAAATGTTAAATCAGAAAATAGAAATGTTATGGCAACCGAATTTTTGCATTCAAAAAATTCCGTTCTTGTCATCAAAGTTTTCTTTTGTGATGATGGAACTTTTATGCAGAAATCCTAATTATTTACACCCAGAAAAAAAGCAGGGTTGGTCACGGTAATATGATCACAGCCAATTTTATTCTATGATTATTGCAATCGTTATATAATTGCCATAATCATGATCTGGTTGTAGTCATATTTAACGTCAATACCATGATCATATATATGGTTACAAGAATCATTATATGTTTGTCCAAATCATAAACTTTGTTAAGGATAATCTTATTTATGATGGTTTTAGAATATATGAAACCAACATATTTATGATCCGTAACAAAGTTTATAATTTGAACAAACATATAATGATTCTTGCAGCCATATATATGATCATGGTATTGACGTAAATTATGACTACAACCGTATTATGATTGTGGCAATCATATAGCGATTGCAATAATCATAGAATTTTAAAATTGCCTGTGATCATATTACCTTGACCATACTCAACTATGTTTTTTCTTTGCGTGTATTGTTCACTATACATAGACATATACATATGTATGTACATAAATATTTATATACATACATATATGTAAACATATTTTTAAAAGAAGAAAAACTAAAAATGTCGCAAATCCTTTTAAATTAAAATTCCCCCAAAAAAAAAGTTCATCAAAAATCTACATTATTCGTTACAAACCCTGATTATTTTCTATTTTTTTTTTTATTCTTCTTAAAGTACCAGCATCCAATGTGTAAAAAGAATTTTTTTTTTGTTTTTTTCGGTCATATCTTTTTCTTGTAATGTCATACAATGAATTTGTCATTAATCTCAAATGAAAATGGCACAAGACAACATGATGATGTTCAAGAAAACAGACAAAAAAAAATAACAAGAAATAAAAATAATGACAGAGAATATTTAGAAAGTTTTAGCAGCAAAAACTTAAAAAACTGAATAGATAGAGATGTCATATATGTATATATTATATTAGGGATTCCGAATAATATCGATGTTGTTGATAATAATGATTTACCAAAGAAAATAAATGAATTTTTAATATTACGTTATAACATAGCTTAGAGTATTTATTACATGCGAACAAGTTTTCAAAAGCTGTTCGTCCTTAGGTGTGGATGGACGGTTGGATACTTATGTACAATGAAAAAGATGTCTGTATAAATATGAAAAATAAAAAGAATAATTTTAAAAATTTGTTGATTTATTTTAGAGTGACTTTCAGTTTCAAATGTTTATTACAAAACAGTTTAATCCCTTTTGACATTTAAGTTTAATTAGAAATTTTGATGGTCAACGGGAGCATTTGCAATATTATTTTCTAAATATTAAGACATGTCACAATAATTATTATCATTGGGTATCTCTCTAAAATATAATGATTAAAATTTTTTTTGATATTTTATCAATAATTGTTTGTTGTAATTATGTAAATAAGAAAAATATTCACTTGTTTAACACTTAATTTATTAAATTGTTTTGCATAAAGCTTTCTTATCGTACAACCTAATAATTATAGAGTTAAATTTCCAGTGCCACCTGATTATTTAAATTTGTAGATTATTTTTTTTCTTATTTTAACTTTTTTAAATTTTTAGCAAATAACCATAAACAAACAAATAAATTTTCTGTTTTTATAAGGTTCGACGGTCAAAACTATTTGTTTTTTGGTATTTTGATTAATTTAGTGGATTGTGAACATGGTATGGCAAAAATCTAATTTTTCCATGAACGAATACCTTGTTTTAAAAGTAAACATTCAAGTAAATCTATGTTAAGGCCTTGATACATGAAAATATTTATAGCTAAGGAAAATGAATTAAAAAACCTTACAATAAAAATGCTAAAACTTATTTCCAGCAAAGTACCACAATGTAGTTAGGCTCGGTAGATTGAAAAAAAACCTAGGACGGTTTCATGCTCCGCAGGACATACACTTAAGCCAGTAATCAGCTTGTTGTACTATACTTTACTAATGTAAGATGCAGCAAAATCTGCTGGATGATTATGGATTATGATGGATTAACTTTCCTTAATTTTTTTACAATTTTATTAAAAACTGAGATAAACTGGTTTAATATTAATTCTAGTAGAGCTCAGTCTTACCCCATAACACACTATTCAATATTGGTCACATTGCCCCATTTCTATTAATAGATGGTTTAAGTTTTACGAACGTTCTAGGACCTGCAACCAATACGGTTTTCTTGTGTCAAATTAAGTATTCCAGAATCTCCATGTCTCATTGATCTTCTTATTCATAGTGTTTTCTACATCTAGACCGAAATAGTAGAAAAATGCATTGGCTGATAGTACAAAATATTTTTAAGAATTTCTAAGCAAAACAGATTTTATTTGTTAAACAAATTCTTTCCTTTATCATCACATGATGAATTGTGTTTCACATATTAATAAAAAGAAAATATATCCATATTAAAAACATATTCAAGGCTAGCTATTCCAAATTTTGTATACCCTTTACCAATGTTGTGAAGTTAAGTAAACATTTAAATGCAAAAACATTAATAATGGTTAGGTGTTAAACTGGCCATGTCATTATTATTTTCTGCTTATTGAGTCAAAATAAATGTAAACCCAAGATTTTGTATTATATTTATATTTTTGATAAAAAAAACATATGTCTTACAGAAGAGAAGGGCGTATTGGTTCGCGTTATGTTTTCACATCTCCAGTGACATCAGTGTGAACACAGAAACACGAAGTCTTATATTAAGCCGTAATCTTTACTCATATACATTTAAGAATACGTTTTATATGAGGGCCGAATGTTAGAGGAGTTTTTTACTAACTGATGTTATTACATATATCAACCTATGATTTTAAGAGGTTTTGCGGCGTCTATCTTTATATTTCTTCTTATATAACTAAACAATGGATATCACAAATTTTCCGATATATAAAATTTTTTAGTTAAAAAATAAACGCATTGAATATTATTATACCATATCCTTGTGTTTAGAAGCTCTTGTTCCAAACGGGCATACGTACATGATCTATTTTACATTGCGATGCTTTTATATTAAATAATTTAGACAAATTTTAGCTTCCGTCGTCCAATCGAGCTTACTTGGGTAAGCAAACAGATAATGGATAAGTCAGCAAGTATTTCAATACGTTACAAATAGATGAGAAACAATACCAACTCGCTATATTTGCAAAAATAACTAAAGTCAAGATAAGTTTTACCATAAATAAAATTTATCTAAATACAAATTCGGCTACAAAGTTGTATAATGATCGGCTTTTAATTGGTTCTAGCTTCTAATAAATAGTTTAACGAAAATTAAATAAATACAAACATAAGGATCAAGATAAAATTTTTGGCATACAATGTTTACGTGAATAAACATTTCTTTAAAAAATTGTAAGACTGCTTTTTCAATATTGTTTTTTATAAAAACCAAAATTTCTTAAATTTTAACGAAATCGTAGTTGAAATTTTTAACACTTAGCAAGTAGTAAACGATACTATTTTAGAGAATTATTCTTAAAAACTTTAGAACAAGGAACAAATTCCTAATTCATAAATATCCGTACTTACCGTATTTTTAAGTACGATACGGGACTAAAAGTACGGCAAGAACGGATATAACGATAATTTTTAACAAAAAGGACTTAAATAAGATAAATAGACCGTAATTAGGAATTTTCTTCTTGTCCTAAAATTTGTAAGTATAATTCTTTAAAATAGTAACGTTTTCTACCTGCTTTAAGAATATTTAAGTATAAATCGTGTTAAAAATTTTAAGTAAGATTTCATTTAAATTTAAGAATTTTATTCTAGAATTTTTTTTTGTAAAAGGCTCACTACATAAAAATAAAATATTTAAAATATATTAAAACATTGATTAAGTTGAGTCTACTGTCAAAGTGACAAGTACTTATATGCAAAAAAGATGATCTATTTATTTTCTGAAAATATTTTTTATATCCTTTTACTTTCTTTAGTGCCAACGTGAGATGACTAAAACCGATTTTTAAGCCAAACAATTTTGTGACAATTATTTTTTTTTTAAACCAGAACTTCAAGAATCATAAATTTATATTTTTAAATAATTTGAAAAGGTTTTTATTTACACTAAAACGATTTAAGTTAACCTTAAAATTTAAAAGATACTTTTTTCAATCTTTAAAAATTTTAAATAAATTTAATTTATTAAAAAATTTTTGTTTATTTTTCAACCAACTTTAATATAGAATATTTTTAAAAACCAACAAAGTGTAGTAGAATCCCTTCTTTCATATATATACAACAAATGTTTTGACATTTCTTCTACCAACATTTGTCTAAATATTTCACATTTATTATTTCGTAGGACGACTAAAGAGTGCAAACCTTTGACCCTTTTTAACATCCAGGGCCCCTGCCATAATTTTTGTTAATGTGCCACATGTGTTGTGTTTTCCACCAGCATACAATATAAATGGATGTTTGAGTGTAAGATTGTAGGCTTAAATATCAATTGTTAGTGTTCGTTAAGATTAAGTTTTTAGACCTTTTCGATGGCAAAACAACAAAAAAACTAAAGGCTTGCTACGAAACGTTTTTATTTCTACTTTAACACTTTTTCTTTGCAGACGTTTTACTTAAAGTATTAAATTTCTTTTTATTTATAGTAGCTTTGGGTGTATGTGTATGTTTTTTTTTAATATGAACATTTCTACTATTGTTTTCACGATTATGTCTCATTTATTTTATGATACGAGTATGTTTCAATAACAATTTTTTCCTATAGTTCGTGTGTGCCGCATATTGAACCCTTATAAATAGTTTGATTTTATGTTCATTTTCCAAGACTTTTGTAAATTGCTTTGATTTTTCTCGTTTTCTTTGCGTTTTTTTTATCGTGTGTTTCTTTATCCGTATTTTTTTGTTGTTTTTTTCTCCCTTAACGTACATGGTAATGACATGTTGAAATGACATAAAATCAATGTTTATTGCCAAGACATTTGCAACATTTGTACACTAAAAGGTGGTAATAAGAGAAACATATTTTTTTTGCTCTGCATATTGAATGGAAAACGTGAAAGAAATTTTGAAAGCTTAAAGTGTTTAAAAAAAAAGTTTTAATCAAGCAAAAGTGTGAATTTTAAGTGTTTAAATGGACATGCAATTTCTGTAATACTTTCTTTTGTAATTTTAAGAAAAGCGAAAAAACGAAAACATGACTTTTTACTGGTATTGTACTATTAGAGAAATATTGTGTCTTTGTAGGATGCTGAAATTATTCTTTGCTGTTGCAAAACGTAAAAAATTTAGGGAAATTATTTTCAAATATGTATTTAAAGCTTGTCAGTAATAAGCTTTGATTAGATATGATATGATTAACATAATACCAATATTATATAGGTAAAACAGACTAGATAAAGATTGTGGATTGTTTTTAGGATCAGAACTTTTTTTTTGATACATCTTACACTAAAAGAAAGTATGTATTACAAAAATCTTAGAAGGTTGTTAGGTTTGCAGGTGTTAGAATTATTTATAAGGAAGCCTAATGTACGTCATGTAAAGGACGGCTTAGTTCTGCAATATTTCATTAACCATGGTCGACTTCTAGCTGAGGAGGAATGGAAGACAAATCCCATTCATTGGGATAATTATAGGCATATCTAAAACAATAAAAGAAGTTAAAAAGGTGAACCCGGAAATGTTTCTGTGGCAATTTTGAAAGGCAATATGTCTCTAAAAGGTTTTATCTAGGAATTCCAGCATATCACTGTTCCTAATGAAGACATTGTAGTTACTTATACATTACATTGAGCCTTCACACACTAGAACAATATTTAATCACACAAAATTAGCTTATTGACAAGAAAGGCGAAGAGAAATGTATTTTTTCTGGTATAATTTTTCCATCACAACACCCATACATGCACATTATTAGCAAACACGGTTTACTGCTTTATCTTTCATTAGAGCGAGTTAAGTCGCTATTTGACTGTCATGTCGTAAACATGAATAAAAACAGGCTTGCCATTTTATCATTTCAAGTGCTCTTCAAAATTAGTACAAAATATTTACAAAAAAATGCCAAATGCTAGTGTAGCACTTTTTTATTATAGTTCGGCACAACTGACAAAGTAAGTCTATAACATTTTTTTTTAATTGTAGAACATTTTAGCATTTTGTTTTCTACGATTAAGCATTTTTAGTATATATCAA
Source organism: Paykullia maculata (assembly GCA_003055125.1). Lineage (NCBI taxonomy): Eukaryota > Metazoa > Arthropoda > Insecta > Diptera > Rhinophoridae > Paykullia > Paykullia maculata. The sequence continues at coordinate 35,881 of NDXZ01032565.1, forward strand.
ATGGCAACACGCTTGTTTTCAAATTATTCGCTGAAATGTGTAGGCTAAGAGACAAAAATCAAGTGAAAACAAAAGACACTAATACAGACACGTTTACATGTTATGCCGGTTAATATTCATCCCGTGTGTTCTTTAAAAAGAACAATGATTGTTCGACTAAATATTGTTGTAATGTGTAAAGGTTCGTTGGCTGTGAGAATGAAGAGTTCATGAACACCGACTTAAACTCACTCTAGAAATTATTATTTCGGCGAAGTATATTTGTTGGTGTAATTAATAGCTACTGGAGAATAAAGTGCACCTTAGAGCAGTGTCATTTTCTTATCTCTAAAGAGCCTCAAGACGAGCCTCAATTTACTTTAGAATCATTAAGAAACTGCACAAATGATCCAAAAGGTAAATAATCAATAGCAAGGCATCAGGATCTAAGGTTTTGTAGAAGATAATGTTCTTTGATAAGGTAAATTTTAGCCGACTTCAAGAAATCTAACAAAATATTTTCGAGAAGATAACTTAAGTCAGCTAAGTAGAACGGCCTGGGTATAAACTCTTCGAAGACTGAATTGGTACCGTTTTCAAAAAAATAATAAATGCCATAATTAAGATCATTAGATTTTAATGGCATCACTCTAAAAAATTTTTTAAAACAAGTTATTATAGAAGCGCACTTAGGCGTAATGACTAGAATAGGATTAGTAAGGCTGTTTGTGCTTTTTATGTATGCAACAAAGTTTTTGAAAAAATGTGGTCTTAGATAAGATTAAATAAGACTTATTTTAACATACGAAGCAGTTTTTTAGTGGCACAAATGCAACCCTGCAATCAAGTCAGTTTGGAGACTGAAAGAGTCGGACAAAATAAAGAATAATAATTCTTAACATGTCCCAATCCTAGGATATATAGGCAGATGAAATTTGACAGACAGAACCAAATACGTCAACCCGAGAATGAACCTCGATATGAAATTCGGTGTGCATATACCAACAAGAAAAAACTAGATGGCAAACTGGCTCTGATATATTCTCTAATGACGTTGACAGTCTCGGTAGATTTATCAGTAGCTAATTGAAAAATGACATTTAAGCAAAAAATTACCGCATGTTTCTACGGCAACGATATTTGCAATTCGCAGTCTCATTCAATTACGAGCCGAATTTAAATATTTGTCACATACAAAATTTCACGCAAATATCTACATATATGCCATCTCGTACAATAACGCACGTCGTTTGTATGAAGATTGTTATATATATCAAAATAAGCAACATAATAAAATGCAAATGTTATTTTTTTTTTTATATTATAAAATTCCAATATTATATAAAACACTTTTAACCAAAAAGGGTTTTGATCTCCGCTTTAGTTATATTTATGCAGTTAAAAAAAACATGAATATTCTAAACATAAAAAAATTATGTCCATTTAGATTTTAAGCGACTCTATGTACATATGTTTTTATACATATATTTTTTAGTTTTATATTTTTTATCTTTGTTGATACGTGTAAATATTTATTTTTACAATAGTTTTGTTTGTTATTCCTGTCATTGTTTGTTTAAATGTTAAGCTTTTACTTATCATAGTGTTGCACGCACATACTTCAACTAACTTGAATTAAACAAAACTAGTTATTATTGCAACAATTGTTGCATTTTGCATTATCAAGCAAAAAACTAACTGCAACAACAACAGAAAAATCACCGTAATGTACAGGAGTAGGTAACACCATCAAGTGGCAAAATAGTAGAATAAGTTTATGTCTTCAATGCGGTAAAAGTGGTTTTCAGAGTTTATTTTAAATATTATAACACGCGAAACGTGATAATTGGCAACAAATAAGTGTTAAAAGCAAAACTAACAAATAAATATTTATATGTTTGTAAATATCTATGTATGTGTATATGTGTTTATGTATGACTATTAACAAAAGCCAGGTAAACAATAAATATGCAAACAAATATAAATTTAAATGGCATAAAGCCTACACATACTTTTTAATATTGACTAACATGTGGAAAAATGTACGTGCTGTTTTATTATTGTTTTTATTTTTTGCAAAAGAACAACTCTTTTTCTGTTTAAACCTTAAGTCCTCACGATGAAGCTTTTACAACAAAGAAATTTACTTAATTATTACGTAAGAAATTAATTCTTTATTTTTATTTATTTATGTAATTGTTTTTTAAGGGACCTTCTTATTTTTTAAAACAAAAAAAATTAACAAATCAATAAATAATAAAAAATGTATGATATTTTAATTTTGTTTATTCTTTTTAGCCAAAATTAAATCTAAGTCAATTTGAAACAAAATTATTTTTTATTTTCTTCACAAAAAGTGTTAAGGTATTACACTGTGCACACTTGCTAATTGAAAACCTAGAACTATTGTTAAAAGTTTATTTTCATTATGTTTCGTTTACTTTTGTTTCAATTAGAAAAGAGGAAATTAAATGAATTATATAAACGAGATTAAGATTTATTTTTTTTTTCTATTGTATTTTTTTACTTAGTTATTTTTACTTTAATGAAATAAAGTTTTACGCATACAATGATTTAATGCTTAATATAGAAGTTTATTAAAGAACTTAATTATTGCTTTTCTAATAAAGAATTCCTTTTCGTTGTTGTATAAAAGCTGGGGTAAATGTTTTTGATTCATTTGAATAAAAATGCACTAACAGTTTATTACCTTAAAATTTTTGTTTATATTTTTTTCTATACAATAAATTGAAAGAATTTTTTTTAAGTAAGAACACTCTAATGAGAGACAACCATTTGGCAATCAGATTAGGTTGTTGGAATGGTTTTAGACTAGACTGAGTAGAGACTAAAATAAAGACGAGTAGCAAAAATTTAGAAATGATTTATTTAAAATTGACTACAAAGCAAAAGAAAACTTTTGCGGATGAACTGTAACACCTTCTAAAACATTCATAACTTTATCACATGTTTTAATTTATCACCATTTATACGATTTAGACAAAAGTTCGACTGACTCAGGACCGTAACATCGGTGACTTTATGGTATCTTTAGGCAAAAAATTACTTTTCAAAAATTATTATTAATTCATTATCACAATGAAAAATAAAATTTCTAAGAAATTTTGAAACGAACTTGAGCCAGAACAAAATCAAAAATAATTGTCTTACAAAAAAACTATATTATGTCGGAAAGAGTTTAATATTAGTAAAGAAAATTAAAAATGTCCGTAAGGGATATTATTGTCAAAACAATCAGAACACAGGCGACTTAAACAAGTTTTGCCATAATCTAGAAACTTCCTGTCGACATAAATAAACCTGCGCAAATTGAATAAGAACGAAGGATGTAATAAATGGCTTACTCCTATTAAACGTAGGTACTAGGTAACCCAAGTTTTTGAGCGTGTTTGAAAAATCTTGCTACAAATTTTTCATATTCTTAAATAATAAAATAGCGATCCATTATGGGTCATATACATTTTGTAATAAAAAACCAAGGCTCGCTTATCCTTAAGTCTCTATAAGTTTGTTAATAAAGGCCCTAATATGGGGTTCAAAACAGAACGATCTGCATAGGCGCTTAGTATTATCATAACCAAGCTCTGCACTTCTCCTTGTGTTTTTACCAGCTAATTGATTCCAAGTATTGGTTTAATGTTCAAGTACCTTAATTAGGGTGAAATTCAAGTGACTAGCTATCCTGTTCAACGATATCTAAAATTCCCAATAAATTCTGCTGTCATAAAAGTATTTAGATCCTTTAAGATGCTTAAATTGTTGGAAATAATTAAAGTCGTTAGCCAGTTTGACAAACCAAAACAGGGAGCCTTAAAAGATAAAAGATAAAATAAATGTTTTGTGATAAAAAAAAAGCAAACTATTAATAGTTTATATTTGAAATATATACATATGTAAGTAAATATACACAAAAAGAACATGATATCGTTTTAGAAAACTTGTATACACTCGCAAAGAAGAAAAATGATTATGGTGATCATAGTCGAAGGGCATCATACTATGATTGGATTATATGATTGTAGCTAAACTATATAATCATCGATTTTAATCCTAGGAAATTTAATTAAAATGCTATTGTATAACCATACTCCCCCGGGGGTAGTAAGA